>CAVLEF010000005.1:11327500-11542500 GCA_963661955.1 Leptosia nina | reverse complement strand
AAGATGTGTTGTCGACTTATTTTGGCTTTGGAAATCCACAGACTTAAACCGAAACGCGATTAAACTTGGCGGCTTTTTTGTGTGAAATTCATATTACCACCCACTTACTATCCAGATGTCCAGACCGACATGTTTCCGATAAATCACAAATTGATTTGAGAAATGTGGCACCCGGCGGTGATCAAACCCACGACCCGTTGATCAACGTTAATTCAAAATGGCGTCTGCGACTAAGGACATGTGCCTGACGTAGAGTAATGTAATACGTATGCTAAACGCGAGGGTCCGATGACATGGATGGATAATGTTCGACACTGCGCGCCCGGAATCGCGGATCACACTTATATCCTATTATTAGTTTGTTCCACTTGGCTCCAGGGTCCAAGGATGTTTTTACCTAAAAAAATACGAGACAGGCAGGACTCGAACGGGCGTCCACAATTCCATTCTGTTGCTCTAACCAATTGAGCTATACCGGGTACGAAGTGACATTTTAATTGCACAAATTTTAATGAACACAATACATATTTAATGTCGTTATCTTACTTATCTAAGCAAGACATAGTCATACGAAATTAATTTCTAAATAGATAAACAGATGGCATTGCACATTTTTCAATCATAATTAAAGAATAAACTAGCTTAACTCTCTTTATTGTCTGTGTGTGTTTTTGTAACTATGCCGAGCTTCATAGTTTCCAAGATAAAGGCGTTCAAACAAATTAAAGAAGTTAGTAAGACTAAAGATTCTTACTAACTAATTACTATTATTTTCATCCCTTCAACAAACTATACACTATATTAGTATTGTCTGTAGTTTTGAGTAGTACGCATTTAAATACAGTACTTTTAACGGTTTAAAAGGTGTGCCGTAATTCTCCAAAAACTAACTACGACGAAACAGATGTCATAGCACATTTGACTTTGACATTAAGGGACACGGTCCTCTTCAGTCCTTCGTGACCACGGCTGCTGAAAAGCACCCGAAACGTCGTGCTGTAGTGAAAATAAGTTTAACTAATATATTTTGCATTTTAAAGGTGTTTTATTGAAGTGTATACGTTATATATTTCAAAGCGTTTTAACGAAACTTTGGAATTACGCTAAAACGAACACCTGAACTCGTGTAGTTATTTCTTTATTCTAGCCTATATTGAATTATAAAACTCTCACTTAGATCTAGGTGCAAAGTGAAACGGAACTTTATAGGCGAATTTGGGTTCTGGTGGAAAATTGCTGACATATCGCGAGCAATATACAAGATATAGTGCTCCGTCACTCATATCCAATCCTGTAATTTGAAAACCAAGTACTCACTACTTTTATTAAACGCGTTTTATCATTTATTCGCACATTTACTGTTTTACTTGCATTGCTCTCTTAAATGTAGTAGATGTATATAAAAATAAAATCTTGTTTCCACCGGTGTTTTCAACGGACACACTTATGTGTCCGTTTCTCTGTTCGGTTCTTTTACAAGCAACACTGTAACAATTAAAAATCGATTATAGATTGAAAAAAATTACTACACGGGCAGGGCTTGAACCGGTATCGACAGCGTTAAGTGCTGTTCCTCTAACAATCTGAGTTACATGTAAGTTTCTCTTCAATTTTACGATAAGAGCAGAACTTTAACCGTTCGATGTAAAATTGTTTAAATCTAAATGAATTTTTATTTATATATTGCTTTATGTGCACTAACAAGTGACTAATATTAACGTTTTTAAATATATGAACGAATCTCCACTCGACACCTTCGTAATTCCGTGTAAGAAACTCCCTACCTGAAACAGAATTATGAAGGTATCGTCTTTGAAACACCGTGCGTAGATAAATGTAGTCTTAACACAATTTATAGCGTTCAAGGGGTTGGGGCAAGGGACACACAAATTTCAGAATTAATAGCTCGCGTATGAACCTTCGTGTCGGCGTGGTTTCTGCGTTTGTAAGTGTTTAAGTTGAATATTACTTGGTTTTGTGTAAAAAGGTTTCTCGGTTATTAAGTTTATAGAAGCAATCAATCCAAATGTTTTTAATAATTAACTTTAAGAAACATATAAAATGCAATTTAGAGTCAAAGACACTATGATTGATGTTATAAGTTTGATACTGAATTCTGAAGCTGTCATTAAAATAATAAATTTGAAGAAGCCATAGATAATAAAGTAAGTTCAGATATTCCACTACGAAAACTTTCGCTTTAAATAAAACACTTTTGACGGTTTATAACGCGAAATATATATCTTAATTTATTGCAAAGTTATTTTAACTATGTCTAGTCGTTTTAGAAGATTTGCTGATATCGTGGTCCTACGAGGACCAGAGCACAGTTATTAAGCACTGCGCCGTAACATCCGCGTTTTTAACCGTTAAAAGTGTTTAAATAAAAACATAAATTGTCGTTGTTGAATATCTTAACTTACGTTATCGCCACTTATACGTTTAACTAAAGCTACAACTTACTCAATCATTTTAAATGCGTACCTTAACTTATGTTTTTGTAATAGTCCTGTTTATGTATGTAACGAAAGAATAAATATGGCAGATGCAAAAACGCGCGCCGCGTCCAATTTCGCACAAAAACTTTTAAACGTTTAATCTCGCATCTATTACTGACGTTATTTAACAATTTCACACCGTTTATATCGAAACGCATTGTCCCCGTGAAATCAAACACGTCAACATTCCATTGTGTATTAATCTTCGTCGAATGAAAACTTTGTCGGCGAAATAAGACGACATATGGCCGAGGGACAAAGCCGGGCGTTTGGGGATTAGCGCCCAGCCATCGAGCTCGTCACGAAACTCGAATTCAATTCGAATACGATCTCTATTTTATTGAAATACTAAGTTATATATACTAGTTCCGAAAGATATACGGAGAAAAACCTGTTTTTATATTACATTTCTCTTGATGTAATATAAAAACAGCGCTCACCAATTTTTCATTATTATATACTTTTTTATAGCTTGACTTGACGTGAATTCTTGTAAAAAAACATTTAATATTTTAAAATGCACAACTCAAAATTAAACTGCCCCGTGACGAAAGTTGCTGCAAAGCCTACGAAACGTGACGTTAAAAAAAAGAATTAAGTACCTAATACATTTTTCGGTTCAAACCGTTAAAAGAGTTTTATATCAATAATAACATGTGGAGTTTAATAAGATATTACGAAAAATGATCATCGTACACACCCATAAATTCAATTTTTCAACTTGCAAATAATTTGCTTTAAAAATGCATTGATTTATATAACCTACCTACCGTTTGTTGCAGCCAATATTTATTTAAGTAATACTGGCAATGAACAGAAAATATTGTACTAATTCATACATTATGTATTTAATTTATATTTACCTAAACATAAATTGGAACTGAAAAATTAAAGCAAATTGAAAGGCCACTTTGAGTTAATTTCGCCTTTTCAGTAAAGTAACTACTATGAACTTAATTTTCTTTCATTTATTTAAACGTTACCAGCGCCGAATTCAATTTAATTTCTTCGTTAAAACAAGTCGACCTACATTATAGTAACAAATTCAATTATGTTTCGGGATATTCTGCGATTCAATTTCGCTCCACAAATTCTAACAAAAACTCATTTGAGCAGACAAGAGATTCATAATTCGATTTTAACTCAATAAAGTTGTAACTTGATTTAATGTTAATAATGTGGAGGCCGTTGTTTACACATACAGAGTGTAGTGATTACTTGCTTAAAAATATTTAGAACACTACGTACATGTACATTTAATAGTATTAAGCTTATTTAGGCCGAACAATTTTAAAATAAGTTTAACTAATATATACCGCGTTATAAACCGGTAAAGTGTTTTATTTAAATGTATTTAATATTAGGCTTAGTTTTTTAATTATCTCATTTGTTTAGGCCAGGTTGTGTGATTATAGCATTTTTTAATTTGTTTTTTTTTTATAGAAGTTCAATTTATTATTATATTAACTAAAAAAGAAAATAACTTATTTTATTTTCTTTACTATGGAGGCGTTAGGTTATCGCCCGAAAACCTATTTAAAATGTCCACCCTGTATAGTGTTGGTGGGACCCATTCGATTGTAATTTGTAATGATTTTAATGTACAAGTAATGCGTGGGGAGTTGGGGCCCGATGTGCGTGCAGCTTGTAAAATAATTGCTAACTTATTTATTGGTCCTCGGCAGGAGATTGTGACTATACTCAATACGGTTTTGGACAATGAATATAGAATTATATGTATATACAGTTATAATAATTGTGACCGTTGCAAATAATTGTATGGAAGATTTAGTTTTTGCGTTAACAAATTGGAAGCGTATTTCCGCTGTGGTCCGAATATATTTTTTTTACTATTAAGTAGGTTATGAATTATGCCCTGCCCGATCGAAATCTCATTTTCAAATTGAACCACTCAGTTCTGTGAAATGTGTATACTGTAGTATACTTATTTGTAGAACCTTCAGAAGGCCGTGGGCATGGTGGAAGTAGGCGTGTAAGAATAATATTGGCGCAAGACGCGTGTCTTTTTTATCCTTTTACAGCAAACAGATTATTTCCATTACTTTTACGATATTCTTTCTACACCTATAGGTGTCCCGTTCTGAATGTTTATCAAGTTTATTTCAATATAATGAGATAAACGACAACAACGAAGAACATTAAGAACAAGTCTTTATTATTAATTTTATTTCACTAGCTTATTTACGCCCTTACGCTTCGACGTATGGCACTGGATATCCGGAAATCCAGACTCCAGAGATTTAACCCAAAACACTCCACGACTTATTCATCTGTGAAAGGGTATACGCATTTACTCTTACTCACTCCCCGCTGGCGCACGACCAAAGTGGATCTTGGCCTTCACAACAAGAGAACGCCACTTCCGCCGATCCTGCGTCAGGTTCGCCACTCGGAGACACCGAACCACGCATTTAATATCCAAATTTCCAGACGGAGCACAACATGTGTCAGAAGAAATATAAATTGATCCGAAACATGTTGGAGCTGGTGGGAAGCAAAACCACGATCAATTTATGATTACATTGCTACATTGTATATGTTTTTAGGACGTTGCCTACAAACCAACCCAATGACATTACAAAATATAACGTTTACTGGGAATGTTAGGATTTAAAAACAATTAAATAGCATCTATAAAATCGTATAAACAGTGGAACTACGATGCGCCATATTTGATATGAGATATGACGTCCCGTTCGCTGAGTCATAACCGGGACTTTCCCGTACCGTACAACAACGGACAAAGTCAAAGACGCAGTACTCACAATGGGGGTTCGTTACACCTCGCTAGATTTACGATGACCAAACTCGCAAACGCAGAACAATGTTCGTTGTTATCGCTACACGAGTCGCGAGCATATCGTACCATTTCTATGTGTTTCCACTGTGTTGGATGACAGAATTTTTATGAGAGATGAGGACAGGCAGTCGTGGGTTTCTCTCGATGTAAAGTGAATTTAAAACAAATTGGCTTTAGATATAAAGGCAATTTCAACTTTATGATGTGCACAGCTGGGACATTTTTAGAGCTAATAACCACAGCTTTGCTTATTTTAATAATTTATTATTCGGGAAAATTTCAGAGACTGGTAACCCGAGTGCTATTGGGCATCCGACTTTTAAAAGAAATGTCTTAGAAGCCAGCGCAGGGGGCTCGAGTTTCAGCAACAGGCACGATTAAAGCGCTGAATTTAATTTTTGATAAATAGCTTAGTCAGATCAAACTTTAACCTGGAAACAATTATAATCAGAATTTTGTTTTGCAATAATGATTAGGGGGAGAGGGTCATGAATGGCTTAAATCGGAAAGCTCGAATCCGCCATTTTGGCTTGAGCATCGTACTTATGTAATTCCTTATATTTTTACAAAAATGATGAGAGTAAATGACGAAGTCGCTGTGTCAGCGACTTCGTCACGGGGATGTTGTTTTATTTAAAATAAGTCTCATTTTTCCTTACATTATTTTCAATAACTTTTCAAGGATACTAAGACCCATCTATCACCAAACATATCTCGTGAATAATTAAGTAGTAAAAACATTTATAGTCCACAGATTATATATTTAATTTTCATAGGCTGTTGTCGCCATTACACCAGATTGTAAACAACAATAAAATAAAGACTGTCCTCCCCTTTTTATTATTCACTTGAAAAAATTATGAACAATTATTTTTTAGACAGTACGAACCCCTTTGCAAGCGAGTGTGGCTAGCACTTGGTCGGTTTAAATAAAAGATGTATCGCTTAATCACACAAGAAGAGTCACATTTGCTTAATTAATTTATGTCTGCCACCATCCATTGTGGGATACGGGAGGTTTAAGTGTGAAAGAATATAATTACTCATAACCCGACCACAGACGGGCTCATAATTTTATGTCAAAAGACCTTTGGTGAAGTGTCAGTGATCTCCGTGTTGTTATAACCTCACACAATTAGGTTAATGGCGTCTGCTGTGAAGGAGATATGGGGATTATACTCGTTTTGGTTGCTGTTATAATCGTATACATAAGGATCTAATACTTGTTCTTATTTTGAACTACATAATCACTACATTGTTACCACTCTTTCATCCCAACAAGGCTTACAATAAAATGTCGTGAAAGAACGCGCGTAGTCAGACATTAAGGACAAATTATTTTATATGTATAGAATTGTTCTTATCAAATAAATTATATTTACCAATAAACGAAACAAAAGCACACTAAGGGCTTTCGGTCACAATGAGGAAAACAAATTCATATAAAATTCTAGTCACGTTTGGGACATTGAACGCGAATTTTGCAGGACGGGAAGCTTTATTAATATTATTTATTATACTGATCGACAATTATAACTCATAAAATTACATAGTAATAAAAACTTACTTTAAGTGTGGGGTGTAAGTGTGTGTGTTAAAGCCGTTTTTATCTGGGGCATGAGGCAGACACATTTATAGTCTATTTAACAAATTTCATTAACAAGTTCATTGTATTTTAAATACTGTCTATAGTTTACGCGAGTAGTATACATTTAAATAAAACACTTTAACGGTTTGAAACGCGATATAAATTAGTTAAACTTTTTTGGAAATTTATTTTCAACTACGACCCAACGTTTTACGTGGTCACGGACAGACATCATATTTTTTCAACCTATTTTCCTAACCGGGACTTAAATCCAGAACATCTCGCAGTATGTTTAATAAGTTTTACGGGGGCGGAACTCTGTATGTTAGGAGCAAAATTGTATAATGGTAAGGTCTGTCTACTAAACTAGTATTAAACATGGTAAGCAGATAGCAATGTATGACTTTTTTTCTGTAGGACTGGTTTTGAACTTTATTTTTTCTAGAATATGGTGGTCTTCGTCTGGTAAACTAGATATTAAATGGGTGGCAGGAATATCAAATATTCCGCCTGGGTTCCGAACCACCGTTCACAGATTAAACAGATGAAAAGTTGAATCGGTCAAAATCAAAATAAGTCGTTAGTGCATTTTTTTTAAATGTTATGTGGGTGGGGTATTTAACATAAAAAATAAACATATTTAGTACATTTTCCTACTTTTTCCTACATTTACTCCAGTTTCCTTTTTCTCCAATAATAAACTACGTAAAATTTAAGATGCCTAAATACACTGTACCGTCTACGCCACTAAAAGAGACGCATTTTAGCAAATAAACATTACTTCTTAACGGAGGGCGAAATTGAAAACTTGGGAGTTGAGACCACAAATAACATTTAATTTAGAATCTCATTGTGCCAGATAAGAAGCCCTCTGTTGGAATTTTGGCTTAATTTTAAACCTCGCGTCTGTGGATTACCTAAATTGGGACAAGATACATTTTAACGTCTCGGTTATTTAAATTGCTTTAAATAAAACTCTTTTAACAGTTAAAAACGCGAAATATATTACTTATTTATAGTTTATTTTTACTACGGTCAGACGTTTCGGATAGTATAGAGTCACAGGGAAATTTTTAATAAGTTATAATAATTTTAAGGGGTTGTTATCACGGGTTTTACCTTTAAAGTATTTAATTTACATTTGTACTACTGGCGTAAATTACGGACGATGCTTAAATTTCCTCATCTTTATAATATTCAATGAGCTCAGGTTTAGAAGATTTAGTAATATTGTTAAAAAAAACCTCCAAAAAATACTAATCATTGATAGTGCGCGAGAGGTACTGGATTCTAATCCCGTCAAAACATAATTGATTACTTCATACAGGCAGTGCATAGAACCTTGAAAAATCAAAGAAGTGTAATAGCTCAGATACGTGACTGCCCCATGCCCCATGTAGAAGACTTATTTCACTGTAAGTCTTGACTTTAACTAAAGTTGTGCGCTTCCTAATTACTAAACATAATTTATTTCTCAAATCCAAGATGGGATCATATGTACTCAATCCCATGAATTATTCAACGAAGCTATTATAATAGAACTGTTTACTTTAAAAAAGCTAATTGAATATGATTAACGATGTAAACAAAGCCGCAACAAAATTATACGGCAGCCATTGATTAATTAATTTACCGAGCTTGTGTAGCGGGCTTATTATTTGTGGTTCATAATGAACGCTTTGGCTATTATTTTCGATATTATATCGTCAATAGGGTAAGGTTAAATGGTGAAAGTACACATTTTTTATGTTAGACAAGCTTGATGGAACGTAAAATAATCCGTATAACGACTTAGCAAGATGCGCTGTCGTCCTATATTTAATAATTTCACACAGACAAACTTGGAGTTCACTTGATGGAACGGGATATATCCCAGGGTAAAATCCAAGCCCTTGTTTGCTTTTGCCGGCGGCCTTTTTTTTTTTTTTGATATTCACTGACTGAAAGCGGCACCATTGAAGTCATGACTTTTCTCAAATTAAATATTTCTACCCCCATTTAAATCTTCTATACCCCAGGAAGTCTAACATTTTAAAGCAATGTAAAAATCGAAACTAAATTGAAAAAATTTTCGCCTCGGGGCGGGCTTTGACCCGCCCCCTCTGCTTTTTTTGCCGTGCTGTTGCTCTATATGTGCTACCGAGAAAAAATTTTTTAATTTTTTTTCCATTTTTAAAAATAAAAAGGCCCCCCCTGGCAAAAAAAAAAAAAATTTTTTTTTTTTTTTTTTTTTTGGTTCCTTTGGGGGCCTCCCCCCCTCCCTTTGGACACCCTTTGGAAATTCATCGAGTCACCTACGTAGGGAAAGCGACAACGCTGCAAATCTACTCTCCACACAAAAGTTATCGTTGTAAAAGAAAAATGTATTGTAATGTCTTTAGTTTACGCGAGTACTTTAACGGTTTAAAACGCGATATATGTTAGTTAAACTTATTTGGAAATTATTTTAACTACGGCCCGACGTTTCAGATGCTTTGCAGCAGCCGTGGTCGCGGGGAGACTCCCCTTTAAGTATTTTAACTACAAAACGTAATTGGGTTTGTGTTTTCTGAACCTTCGAGACGAATGAGCAATCTGAAGCAATACTCCAAAATCAAAATGCAAAATGGATCAATTTTACAAGAAGCAGGTAAAGATAGTGCATTCAGGTTAACGAAGAGCCGTACCTAACTGAAACAAAATGAAGGCTTCTGTTCCACTTCGCAGTATTACAAAACTTACGAGCAAAAAGCCTTTCTATAGATATTGGAGTTCGGTTCTTTGTCTTATATATGAAAAGGAGAATTTCTTTTCCGACATTTCATTACTTGATGCTGCGAGAATATTCGTCTGACGATGCGCTTTCAAATCTTCGCCCTTTTTTGTTTTACTTCACGATATTTTTAGTATCCATTTCATATGGATATCAAGAAAATTACGGCGGGTCCTTTGTTTAACGTTTCCTTACTTGTATTTGTTCTGTACAGCGACGGTCGTATGGCATATATATTATATTATATAAGTTAAACTTGTTTTAAAAATTATTTTAACTACGGCCCGACGTTTCGGAAGCTCTGCAACGGCCCTAGTCGCGGGAAGACCGTGGCTAATAAAATGCGTTTCATTTATATATATCGCGTTTTGAACCTATACTGTTTTAATTAAACTACAGACATTATTTAATATTCAAACTTTAGCTCCAAGTTCGACTCCGTGGTGCACTAGTGTATTGTTTTTTAATTTTTTTACTCTGACGTCAAAGACATCCTCCATCTTTAGTCTCCCCGCGACCACGGCTGCTGCAAAGAATCCAAAACGTCGGGTCGAAATTAAAAATAATTTTCAAATAAGATTAACTAATACATCGCGTTTTAAACCGTTTTAAAGTGTTTATTTAAGCGTTTTAAACCGTTTTAAGTGTTTTATTTAAACGTTTTAAAGTGTTTTATTTCAATATTGTTTTTTGTCTATTCTGATATATCTTCGGTAAAACAAAATTTATCATATTTTATTATTATACAAACCAACAATCAAATAAGGTATATCTTGGTAGGTTATTCCTAATGCTGGAAAAGCTTTTAAAAGCTGACATTGCAACGTTCAAACCGTACTAAGAGGCACGTTAAAAGAAGTTCTTAGTTACAAAAGATGTAATTGTAGCTTTGATTAGATATTCAAAGGCTTTATGCAAAGGCTTCGAAGGGATCTTGTGAAAGAAAATGAAGTGACACTTATGTAGCGGAATGGGGAAATGGCCCCTTTATGTGATTCTTACGAGCTACAATTACCTATTGGGTCTGTAAAATTGGATCTCCTTGTTTTCTTTACACTATTTATCTACACTAAACAATTTAAATTTAGTGAAGCGAAACATGACCTTCTTTCTATCTCAAGGTCAAGATTGCGTTAAAAGCAAGCTCTGGGTTCGAATCCCAGGGAAATGAAAAGAGTGAGACCTGAGGGTGAAACGGATATATAAATGCGTCCACCCCATGCCCCACATATGTAAAGGGACACAGAGTCTTACAACATTACATTTGATAAATAACACCGGCTCAAGAGTAAAAGAAACTAAACTCGAATAGAATACGTTATTTTGATTGGTAGGTACTAAGCTATAAATTAAATCTATCAGGAATGCAGTCACAGAAATATGTCCACCCCATATTCCACACGGGAGAACAAGATTTCTATAATACAATTAAATCTAAACAATAGTAGAATCCGGATAAATTAAAAAAGTAAATTCATTGATGGAACAACTTAATTAATTGTCTTAAATGCTCTCTGTAGTTTAATCGAGCGAATACACATTTAAATCAAACACCTTTAACGGTTTAAAACGCGAAACGAAACGTCGGGCCACAGTTAAATAATTAGTTAAGGTAACTTTGCGTTTTAAACCGTTAAAAGTTTTTTTTTTTCTTGTCTCTAAATTCATCTAACATCAATTGCGAGAAGCGATCAAAAAGGCGTATATTAATTCGGTTTCAATAGGTCCGTTAACGCACCATCTCGTGCATTATAATTGCAAAACTGTCCATCAGCAGCTGCAGCAGCGAGGTAAATCTGGAAAAATTGTCGCAAATTGTGTCCGTATAAATTGATTAAAGTGGGTATGATTGATTGCGTCGCACCTGATATCGGATACCTGCACCCTGTAATCAATCAAACCTCGCCACTTCGGGAATTATTACGAGGGATGAACCTAACGTGGTTTTAACCGCAGCCGAACAAAGCGAACTCTTCGGTAAAAAATTCAAAGAAGTTTTATGAACGTAAATAGTGCTTTAAAAATTTGAAAATAATTGAGATAAATTGGTAGCTCAATTGGTAGAGCAACAGCACGGTACGCTGATGATGCCGGTTCAAGTCCTGCCCGATTCGAAAATTTTCGATTTTAAAATTAAGTGTCTTCATGTGTAATAACATGTAAAAAATATTAAAGTTTTCAAACATAAATCGTGCTTTTGATGAATTCTAACTCTTCAATTCTAATTATTCTTCTTAGTGGAACAACTTATTTTTGTTATACGGTATACCTCGACACAATATAAATATACATTAGCATTGATGTATATTTGAAATTTAAGAACATAAAACAAAAAAATAACCCGTTTCTGACAATTCAGACATTCCTAACTAGAGTAATGACATGTGAAATAAGTTCGGAATAATTGTAAAACATTTGACAAGTATCGACACAATCGGCTAAGGTTCGGTTGAAGTTGCCCGCGTCGTTCGGTAAAAATGGAGCGAAACCGAATTTTAAGCCCATCCCTAATTATTACCATTACAAATCGTCGTAGAGCTGCTCAGCAAAGTTTTAATGATCTATTCTCATGCAGCCTCTCCACGTTGATTGCGTACTTCTTCCATGGAAGATCGTAAGTAAAAAATTGGAAAAATGCACGTGTATGGAATTAATTGCTACTAAGCATGAGGAAACTAAACGTTTATCAGAATAAAAAAGGGCCGTTTGAGTTGGAGTGTACATGTAAAACAAATGATAGTGTTGTCTGTAATACACAATAAAAAAACATTTTGTCTGAGTTATAATATAAATAAAAAAGAACTATTTATTTTAAAGTTGCACACAAGAACTATGAGTTAAGACTTTTAAAACAGTTGAAATAAAACAAAGAGATCTTTATATATAACTGCTTTATGAATAATGTGTGTAGCAACTATTTTCTGATCAAATTATACTTGTTAATATATACATAGTCTTAGTTTTATGAATAAAAACGACATGATTACAATTTTTGTAAAAATGTACTCAATATATCTTTTAGGATTCCTTCTTATTCTTTACATTTTCGTAACTAAATTCTTGTTAAAAACTTGCATAAGAATGCGAGGACCCGGTTCATATCTTAGTTTTTTTTTTTTATATTGAAGTCCGGAGGTAGAAGGTGTGAACCCCCCCCTTTCTCCTTAGGATTCCTTTCTGAGGGTCCTAATCTAACTATATAGATTTAAGCTTTGAACCTTCACTCAAATTTCTTAATACATTTCGTTCGAACTACTAATCGAACCCGGGACCTCGTTGTCAAGTACAGTAGTTATTAGGCCAACCAACGAAGTGGGAACTGTGATATTTACAAGTACGAAACAATAATCGCATTGTCTCGTACAATTTTCAGTAATAATTAGTTTGAACTGAATGTTCAGATAAATTTCAGCTCGGGCAGATAAAATGCTGAAAGAGAAGTGACAAAAAGACAGCGGACAGTCTACATTAATTTACGTCCTCTTTGAGAGAATTTCGCGTAATTCCATTTTCCGCTGTCCTTATTGTTTTTCTACGTTCATAATTTATCGCTGCTCAAAAGTTTGCTGAATATATTCTTTCCTACAAAATTCAGTGTCAGTTTTTCGCTCGTGACACTCGTAATTAAATTGAGAAAGCCTTGTTTATTTGACTCTGTATCCCGGTCTGGACAGACACATTTTTGTATCCGTTGACCTATTGACGAGCCGGACGTAATACTTCTCCAAAATTAATGCAATGTTAACCCTTTAAGCTTAGTATTGTTTGTAGTTTACGCAACTAGTACAAATTTAATAAAACCATTTTAACTGTTTGAAATTCTGAAGTAGTTTATTCATTTATAATCACCAAAATAAGTAGTTTGACATAGATTTTTGTTACATTTGTGGTCTAATATTATCTTTAATAGTCTCCCCGTGACCACGGCTGCTGCAAAGTATTCGAAAGGTTGTTCCCTAGTAAAAATAATTTGTAAGTAAAGTTAACCGATATATTTGCATTTTAAACCGTCAAAAGTGTTTTATTAAACTACAGACAGTATCTATAATTTGGTTTTTATATTTTTTACTGCATTTTGTGGAGTAATAATATCCCTTCGAACGAAACTTACTTCTCCAATGTAAGGATTCTAACCCACAGGGGATTGACTACAACCGCTGTCGAATAAAACAAATGTTTTGGAATTAAACTCAGGACCAACAAATCCCTCTTTATCCACGGCTTTCCAAAGACCAGACGAAGATTTAATTTGATTGTAAGGAACTTTTTGAAAAATTAAGACAAGATTAGATTGTACATTCTCCCCACTTAGTGATCCTATAGGTACCTATTTACTAAAAAAATAAATAAAACAGTTTTAATAGCTTAAAATATATTACTAAATCAAGTAAAAGTGATTAACGTACACCAAACATTTTCTTTAGACCCTTTTCGTGTGTACAACTTAGCACATTATTTTGATAAATCTTGTGTTCCGAAAAAATGAAATTATTTACGACATCACATTCTTAAAAAATAACAATATTTCTCCACTATTTAATGAATGCTCCTCTTGAATTACTCTATCTATTAAGCAAACCGCATCAATAAAATTAACAACGCACATAAATGTGTGCACATATAAAACGGAATTTTACTAACATAAATAAATCTTATCGAAATTTTTTTCTCTTCAAAATCGGATCGTAGTTTAGCCTCAAACTCTCATTAAGTAGCGGATTACTGCTTTATCTCCCCACAAAGGAACCGATCAGTAATTACTTCCCTGCTTCATATAGCACATAACTAAAGTTCATTACCAATTTCCGCCATTCTCAAGAATAGTTGAGGGCGAAGTGTAGACGAGAAATGCGCCTCGTCACCAATAAAATTAGTCTTTAATTTTTATTATTGTTTATCCTTGAATATTTAATATAACTGACATGAAACAAATGACACAGACAACATACACAAAAGTGTAGAAATACGAACATTTTCGAAACATACCCAGTTTATTTTCAAAATTTAATACTTCTTCTTGCACATGATGGCATTATGTAAATTTAAGGTCTATTATAAATTGAAAAAAAATTACGACACGGGCAGGACTTGAACCGGCATCCACAATGTTCTCTAACCAAATAGCTACCGTGTCCTATACGTCATCGTCGAATTTGTTCAACCTTTTGTTACTTGCACCTCTCTTGGTTATAGCAACAGCACGAAACGCTATAGATGTCGGTTTCTAATCGATTTTAGTTTATTTTTCTTATATAATGAAAAAGTCAGCATCACTCTTCCATCCTTCCAATTAACTGTAAGTCAAATATAATTTGTTCTAGTGACTAAGTTTCATTAAAAAAAGGACAAACACACAGGTTTCTATGCATGTTTAATGTATATGTATTTAATAAAAGTGAAAGGCCTACGCTATCTTGACTGTCGTAGCTCAATTGTCAAACTTCATTGGTCTCTAGTGTCGCGTCAAGAGAGTTTTGGGTTTGAATCCGGGAAAACAAAAACTTTAATTTCATAAAAAAAATATCGAATCTTTAACATTCACGTATCCGTTAACTGAAGTCGTCCCGGATGTTAAATAAACAAGTCTAAAAGCGGCAATTTATAAAGGAATAAAATTCCGAGTGTTACGTCTACAAATTGTAATTTACCCCCCGGTAATTAGTTGTACGCAAACAGGGGTGGGTTTTATGGCATCAGTACGCACGTCCGACCCACTTTTATCGAAGTAATGAATCTTTTTATTATAAAGGTTATTCTCGGAAAGTAAAGTGAGCAATAATTATTGCTTATCTTTGTAGTAGGGGCCTCAACTTTGTAGCCTAAACGAGGTTAATGCCTTTTCCACTAAAGCATACCTACTGCATGACATTCATGTTTGGTACAATACTAACTGGCCCAGTAAACGTTGTTTTGACGTGTTTAAACACCATTCATTGACGAGAATTTAATACTATATATTGGATTGTGTACCAAAAATATTAATTAAGTTAAAACTTCATTAATAAAAATATCCTCATCAAAGTTAAAAAATCGTGAAGAACCTATTACTGATTTAGTAATATCACTAAATGGTATTTCAAAGCCGCCTTTAATTTACGTCAATCATTACGCGTTACGCGAGATTAGATACTAAATGTCGAATTTATCAGATTTTTTTTTCATAAAAAAATTCGCAGTCGGTAGGATTCGAACCTACGCTCCCAGAGGGAATCTGATTTCTAGTCAGACGCCTTAACCGCTCGGCCACGACTGCTGCGTGAAAGTAACTCAATTTATCCAATAAATAAAAGTCTTACAGCATTATAATTATTTACACTAGTTACATATTCAGTTTGCGTTACTTACCTACAAATTATATGCCAAAAATAACCAGCTATATAGCGCTGAAGATACATTTTATTATGTTCCTCTCAGCAGTAATTGGTAATAATGCATTAATTTTGAACAAATATGATCGCCATAAAAATGGTTCCTGCGAGTAAATTTAAAAAATGTGCCGCAGACATTTTTTAGGTCATTTAAACAGGAATCATTATTTCCTACATATTCTTTGGTTTCTCGAACCGTTCACAGCACGTAAGACAAGCCAGGAATGAGTAATTTTCCCCGGTGTTTTTACATTTTCCACGATTTCTACGGTCCGATTGGCGACTACAAAATATTTTTTCAATTCGAGTCTAGTAAGACAGTTCTTTTAGAGGTAAGTAATTGATCAGATTTCTGTGCTCTTCCCGACCGAAACTGGATAAATTCGAACCTGGGACTTTTTGCGCTTAACACAATGCGTTTAACCCCGCTTAGATACAGAGGCGATCATTATGAATTATAATTTATAAGGATTTACTTTAAGATCTATCATAAAAAAAGTAAATATAATGGTTGAAGAACTATTAAAAATAGAAAAAATAACTAAAATTAAATACATACACCGATTAATAATAAAATCCACTATCTAAGCAAGGTAGTAATTATTATTGACATAATTATAACGCCATTGTTTTGGAAGTAAATTGTCTAATGAAGTAAAACATGTCCTTCATTTGTTATAATAATAATTATTTTTGGACATATCTTCGTCTCTCGTCAACATAAACGTTGCTTTGGTAACGCACTTGTTAAATGAGGTCGTGAGTTCGAATCTTGCTGGCGCTTTTTAGCGCGAATTTAGGTTATAATTTAAACAACCTTAAGGTATAAAGAAAAAAATGACGTGTTCCCTGGGCTCCCTCAAAGCACCGTAGAGGTCTGGTGTGTTTAGTGGTTCTGGTGGGCTATACGATTTACCACACTCGCCACGTCACACTTGCCCTACGTGGGCGTGCATTATGCATTCACAGCATCAGTTAAAAAAAAAGTATAAAGAAAGAAAACCCAGTTTCAATATATTCACTCGTATATTGACGTTTTATGATTTACATAAACATAGTATTTACAAAATGTACATCACAGGACTATATAGGGTGTCCTTTAAATAGTTTTTATATCTATACACTAATTATATATGTAATTGTATATAAGAGCCCTATTTTGATTTTCTAATATTAATAAATTATAGGCGACTGACTATTTTGACCTTTTATATAAACAGAATGTATACTCTTATTTCAATGAAAATACAATTTCAGTATAGAAATAACAAATGTAACTGTTGATAACTGTTTTTCTTTTAACTTAAACGTGATTCTAAAAACAATAAATAAAAATTAACTTTTCCCCTTTCTTATACTTATGATTCGAAAAATTATTTCTTAAAAATAAATTTTCTCTTAAATAAATGTAACTAGCATCATCTGTAGATTACAAGAGTGGTACAAATTGAAATAAACCAAATTATAATTTTAACGTTTAAACGGTTTAAAAAGCGAAATATATTAATTGTTATTAGAAAGTATATATATATTTCGCGTTCTCAACCGTTAAAAGGGTTCTGTTCTAAACTCTTCTTGATATAAGAATACAGAATCTTGGCTTTTTTTGAAGCCACGTTAGTCAATAATTCTTTTAAATTAATCGTTAAATCTGAACTCAAGGGGGCGTAGAAAAACAAATCAACGTGTACGCTCCCTTGAAAGTAATTTTTGATTTCTTTAGTACAAGTTGTATTATACTTATATAGTTGTACTATACTTGGATGTCCAGGTCTTACAATATTAGTCGTTATTGGCACACAACAAGTGGCAAATAATTTGGCACTAAATCCGGAAACACAGTTTATTTACAATAACTCTACTTAACTAATTCTACATATTGTCTTGTACAATTCTAAAATTTATACAACAATCAACGATCTAAACTTTTAACTGAGGCACATCGATATATGTATCATAATCTCTCTATATTTACAAATAATTACTAATATGGCAGTGTGAGGTTTCGTAAGAGGTCGTCGTCACAACACATTTTTGCTCTTATTCACGAAAACTAATTTCACTAAAAGTCTGTGGCTAGCTGCCAGCACATTTCTTTGTGAATATATGTTTATTTTAAAGGTAACTATTGTGTCTTTGAGTCGCGATTCAGGTCGTTTTAAAAGCACAATTTTTGTGGAAGACGCTAGTGGTACGATAAATGACACAATTTTAACGGTTTAAAAACGCTTAGTTATATTACTACGACTCGACGTTATAAATGGCTTTAATGACTAATATATATTTGAAGTTTTGAAACGTTAAGTGTTTTATTTAAACAAAAATAATACACTTTAAACCGTTTAAAACTAATTATTTTTGAAACTACGATTTGACACTTTAAATGCTTTAGAGCACCCATGACACTTAACAAAAATGTATTTTCTAAGTTTAAATAGTTAAGTGTTTTATTTCAGGTAAAATACTAACAAGATTAAACGAGTTCTTTGACGTCAGAGACATCCTCCATCTTTAGTCTCCCCGTGACCACGGCTGCTGCAAAGCATCCAAAACGTCGGGCCGAAGTTAAAAATCATTTCCGAATAAGTTTAACTAATATATCGCGTTTTAAACCGTTATAGTGTTTTAATTAAATCCCAGCTTTGTTTAGATGTTCAATTTGATACGCCTTTAGGACCAAAAACACGTTGGACTCATTTACACATACAACAATAAATCCAGTATTTTAGTAAGATAAAAATTGACAATAATATAACCCATGACAGCCTAGCACGAAATCTCCTTATAACTTATCTTCAATATTGTTCCATGAATAATTGTATCGTCACATAAATATAACATGTTTACGAAATATCCTCAAATTTTCGTGAATACTGACGAAAATGTATCGACGCCTCAATAAAATATATAATAATTTACATAATCAGTCTCTTGGAACATACACCTCAATCCTCTGGTAACCGCACTGAAAATTCACTTTAGTCTTTGTCTACACAAATCTTGTCAGTTGCGTGTGGAAGTCTCTCAGGAAGATCTGTAGTTGAGGTAACGTTGGTCTGTCGTCCGGAGACATCGCCCAGCAGTAGGCCATGACCGCGAATCTGTCAATAAAATTATTTATTTAGGAGTAAGCTTCACCGTTTTAGGTAAATATATGAGTTACTATTGAAAAAATTAAAAATCTTAAAAACGGGCGAACATTGAACCGCCATCAACAGCGTTTCATGCTGCTAAACAATTGAGATACCATCACACGTCACCATTGAACTTCGACTGTAGTTTACGCGAGTAGTACTCATTTAAATATATTTTTCAAGGTTTAAAAGCTATATATTAGTTAAACTTATTTTTCGAAGTCTCCCTACCAACGGGAGACTTTTAAATAAGTGGAACTAATAATTTAATAATTTCGCGTTTTAAACCGTTAAAATGTTTTATTTAAATATAAAACCTGGAAAAAGCAATATGCAAATAGCGTTAATGTACTCACAATTCGTCCGGACAATTCGCCGGTTGTTGTAACCGATATCCATCTCTCAAGTACGCGGCGACCTCAAAGGGATCTATTTCCGCGTAAGGCTGGTGTGCCAAGGTCGTAAGTTCCCACAGGAGTACACCCAGGGCCCAAACATCTGATGCAGGACTAAATTGCTTTTTCGAAAGAGCTTCGAGGGCCAACCATTTAATTGGCCGGTTTTCGTTGTCACCCAAACAGTGGTAGTCTGCTGGAAAAAGGTCTCTGGACAACGCGTTGTCAGCTATCATTACTCGCAGATTCTCGTCAACCCTGTTGAAATGAGAACAAGATCAGTATTGGATAATTTATACACCGTGACTTCGTATTTCAGTCCCTCGTGGATGCTTTATAAATAATTCAACAAGTAATTTCAAAGTACTTTGGTTTCCGCGAATTTTATAAATGGAAATAAATAGGTATTACGCAGAAATCGAACAGCTTGATAAGCAGGAAGGTTTTACTTACACGCAATTCCTGGCAGAGATGTCCTTATGCAGTACGTGTTGTGAGTGTAAATAGGAAAGTCCGTCCAAAGCGTGCAGCGCCATTCTAACCACGTGCTGAGTGGTTAATGCAGGAGGCGGCGCGCCACCCGTGGCCCCTCCTATAGTGACACCTCGACATGCTAATAGGAACTGTTTGAGATTCCTCCAGCCGGAACCCCACGGATATAACAGGAACGGAGCGGTCTGGTCTTCGATACTCACACCGAGTACGGACAGAAGCCTCTCATGGTGTAATCCGTATAGCATACAGCCTTCTTGTAAGAGAAGTGAGACCTAAAAGAAAATTCTACTTGATACCAAGAAATTTGGCAAACTGGGTAACCTTACATTATAACGTAACGTAAATTTTACCTGCACTTGTGATGCATGTTCAGCTACAGTCTTGACTAACACCTCCTGTTCCCTTCCATCTTCGTCCGCGTAAGTACCTCGATACACACGTCCAAAGGTGCCTTCCATAGCCACGGATCGTAGCCTCACTCGACATCTTTGTATCGTTAGCTCCGCAATCCTCTGTTGAAGATCTCTCGCTCTTTCCTCAGCGGCTACAGCGGGCAATGAGGTGGGCCGACGATAGCTGGTGTAGCTCGCCGCGGACTTGCACGATGAGTCTGGTAGGAAGGCGTGGGCATCTTGTTCGTCGCTTCTCGCTCTGCGAAGTTTCCTTGCGCGTGCTCTACAGGCTGCCGCAGATACAGCCGCTATTATCAATAGGCCACCAGCGCAACCGGCGCCTGCGTAGAATATATCCGCTGACGTCGGAGCGTGGGGCGCGTTGTCCACTCTTACAGCTGGCCGTGGGGAATCTTTCAGGCATATCTTACGTCTTCTAAAATGCAGAGCAGTTGAGGAAGAACCGGAGGAGATGTTCATGGAAATCGTGACGTCGACCTCTGCTGCCACTGTGTGCGTGCACGGAAGATCAACTTGCCATGTCTGTGGTTCGGTTGGCACAAAGCCCGTGATAGGTATACTGAATGTGGGAGGGTGTAATGCTTCAGGGTGCGAGACGACATCCACTCGAAGTTTGTACGGTAACTGTAACAAAAGGAAAAAGTGGTAGATACTTAAATGTCGCATTCTGAATATTCACTAACGTCATTGCGACATCTAAATGTAACTGTAGCAGCCATAAATGGCCACGATGGGGCATGTCCGCTTTCCGAATTAGGTTAGAGTAACTTTTTCGGTATCCGTCAATCCAATCATCATATGCTTTTACGAAACCCTTTGCCTTTTCTAATATAGGATGGGCACGTTGGTCTAATTGTAGCAATGTGTGTCTTGTAGTCAACAAATCGTGGGTTCAAACCCTACCAGTTCAAAGTGTTTATTTATTTCTAATTTTTCTTAAACATATTGGACTTCGCCTGGAAATCTGGACATATCGAAATTCTGTCCAGGCTCACCACCACCGTCTGCCGATGAAAAAGTCGTGAAGTTTTATCGCTTTTTCGTTTCAGTCTATGGATATCCAAATATCCAAAACTAAAATCATCGCATCTCTTTTAGGTATTTCACCAAATGAATATCATGCTTGTCTGTACCCCTCTATCATAAAATGTTGGGGACATTAATTGGATGTATTAATCTAAATACTAAAGTTTTTAGGTTTTATTATTAATAAAATATATCCCACCATTTGTATACCACGATTAATATACAAGGCACGTCATTAGGTATAATTAAATTAATTGGTCATCCATCAATAAAGTACGATATTTATGGTAGCGCATATACCTACATTAGTTAGAAACAAGACGATGCACAAACTTCAGAGTTCGGTTGCAACTATCGGAGCAAACTTTCGAAATCGTTAAATTACAAAGGACGCGAGCAGTAGTGTATCATTAAAAGGGAAACAAACAAAGGCTGGAAGTCAGGCGCATAACGAGCTAGTTTGCGTTCCGGGCACTCATTACAATCTGACTAATCATGGGCCGGCAACATGAATGGTAAAACAAACAGCATTCGCCGCGGGCCCTTTGCCGCCCGGCCGCTGCTCGGTCGCGGAGGCGGAGGTGCGACACCGTGGCTTCTAATTAAATATTAGTCGGGAATGTACAATGCCACGATCGCTCTTGCCTCGTACCCTCATTTAACCGTTTACCAAATATTTGCTTAGCGCGAGTCAAAAGCACCGACGTCAGTAAATAGGGCAACCGCACTACTGAAAGTCTCTTGATAATTATCTTTTGAGTATTGTCTGTAGTTTATATACATTTGAATAAAAGTCTTTTAACGGTTTAAAACGCGAAATATATGCAGTTAATTTTTAGCCACAGCGTGATTTGGTTTCGCGATACTCGTGAGTCGTGCGTGACTTTGGAAGGTACTGTAAAGTATCAAAGACTACTTTTGTTTCTGTATTCTCTTTTCTAATTTAGTGATTTCAGTATTATAAAGATAATAGATAGATATTAAACAAAATAAAATAAAAAAACATTTTAACCGATTGAAACGAGAACTATATTATTATATATATTTACTATTATTACTAATTATTTTTTTCTCGCGTGTACAGAGCAAAGGCTGTTTAAAAACCTAATTGTCAATGTTACATTATTTTGTATATGTATGCACTGTACTTTAGGTAACGCGTTAGGAGCAAACGAAATCTATTTAATTATGAAAGTTCATTCTCGAGCCACTTAAAATTCAAATTACTTTAACAAACAAGTAATGATGTGCTTGTTAAGTATAAATTGCAGTGTATTTCGTGAGAGATACGTCGATTTTATCAGTATCATGTTTTTTTAGGATGGAGTACAGACAAATATGGTATTCATACGATGGAAGTTGTAATATCTAAGCCACATAACATCACAACAAATTGTGCTGTATACCTATTTTGGCGTTGGATATTCGGAAATTTACAGACTGAAACTGTAACGCGATTAACGTGGATTTTTCTTTTGACGACTATTCGTAGCACCAATTTCATACATATTTCGAATTCCAGACGAAATCCAACATGTTATAAATAATTCGAAATATGTTGGACCCACGACCCGTTTACTATTAGCCATACAGCAATTCAACCACCGAGGCCGTCAAAGAGCCGTCGCCTTTTATTCTCGTTATGGCAAAGTTATAACTTTTTAAGGAAAGAACTGTACGGTACAGTCGCGTCTTATATTATACTTGCAAATGCTGTCCTAAATAAACAGATGTTATTGACAAGTTCAGTGCACCGAGTGTCTTCAGCTTTCGGCTTGCCGATTATGCAAACATATGGTACGCTTGCATAATCGACTTTAAATAAACACGCAATTATCTCATAATTCTTAACTATTAATTTCCCACTGCTGGGCATAGGTCTTTCTCGCATAAGATAAGGAAGAGCTTACTCACTTGTCCACCGCGCTTCCCCAGTCTAGATTTGGGGTACTCTGAAGACTACCTACACTTTAATAGTGAGGGTTATTCGGAACGACGCGGTAACGAATCTTAGAAAAATTCTAATTGCCCAGGATTTGAATACGGGACCTTGTTGTACAGTCGGTTGCAATAACCCAGTTTAATTTATTCAAGGGGACACAGTGAGAGTTGGATAACTCAATATACTTCTTAAAAGGGAATGGTTAATGGTCAGATAGTCCCATTAGAAAATAATAATAAATAACCTATTCAAAGTAAAATATAAAACTACCCACTCCGCCGAATGGCCTAACTGGTTATTAGCATAAGATGCGATCACATTTACCATAAAAAATACGTTCGTTGTTATTCTGGTCCTATCGCCCATCAATAATACATTCGTATAAATACAAACATGTGTAAGCAATAAATGTTTGAGCCGTGAGAAACGCATAAAACCGACTTGCATGCATTTTAATGAAAATTTTGGTAGTGTTTAGGCTTATACATAGGTATGTATGTACATCTTCTTTATTTTTTAATAATTAGTCCAAAATCTAATTTCTGAAAAGTGAACAAATATTTAATTTAAATCGTGTATGCATACGTTTTCATAGGATTTGTTTTTTTTTTATGTAGGTACACATAAATTTTCTTGGCGTCATTGATTTTACACTAAATAAGATCTTTCAAATAAAAAAGTTTGAATTATTACATTTTCAAATATCACAAGACCTCATAAGAGCTTGGATACTTATATAAATTCAAAAACTGTACATTGAATACTCATCAAAAACTTAATTAGATCATGTATAAATAATATCAACAATCAAGTTTAAACAGTAAGTCATTTGATAGAGCACTTTAACGGTATGGCTGGCTGATTTAGTAAGTTCGACTTATTAGAAAATGTTTTTTAACTTCCGCCCCACCCCCCGCCCCCGCGGCCCCCCAAACCCCCCCGCCGCCCCGCCCGGGAAAAAAAAATCTCCCCAAAATAAAACCACTAAATTCTTTCCTTCCCCCCCCCAAAATTTTTTTTTTTTTAAAATACCCCCCCCCCCAAAAACATATTGATAGAGCGACGGTTGGCTGTTTTAGAAAGTTCGACTCTAGCTTGTATATATTTTTCTAAGAATGACAAATTATGAATTGAAAAGCGGTTCTCGAGTCGTCACTTTATAGTTTTATAAAATAATTCTTAAATAAAAAGCGTTATATATTACGCAAAGCATTATCGTGGCTAAGGTAATCTTTAATCTCGTGAGGAGTTAAAACACAGATAAAGTTCAAGACACCCAGATTTACAAAGCTCTGCAGTTAGATGTGGTTATCATGAAAAGATTTAAACAGAAAGCCCAAGTACAGATAAAATTCCTGCCTAAACCCCAAATAAGCTTAAAGGTGACCAAAGTTAATCCTGAAGATTATTGGATAAGCCTGCGTCGGTAGGTTATCGGAGCTAATTTACAAGCTATCTAAATTCAGATAAGACGTGGTATTTCCATAAGAATAGCTCGTTTGCCAGGCAAATAGGCCGACCATCGAGGCAACTCGGCGGAAAGTTTCCACCCTACTACGATAATTACATTTTCTCTTCCCCATCGAACGCGGAAAACTGTTAAAGAAAAACCTTCATACTTTAGCGTAATAAAATTATAACATACCACAAATAATATTATTAGTATGTTTGTTTGTCTTTCTTTTGTTAAATAACAGAACAACTCATCTATTATTGACTTGTTTAAGAGAACGGAGTGTAATTTAACTATAAGCCATGTTATGGCGTATCTTTATTTTACGCCAGTTGTGTTAATGTCCACTTTTCAGGGTTTAAAACCAGAAATATATGAATATATTAAGTTACTGTAACTACGTCTCTTATGCATCCAAACATTGAAAATAAACTAATCTAATTTAAATAAAACAATTTTGCGCGATCTAAACAGTTAAAAGTGTTTTATTTAAATGTCTACTACTCACGTAAACTAGACAATAGCTAAATAAATGAATCGAGCTTTCAACCGTTAAAAGTTTGGCTACGCCTAAATTATTATTATTTCAAGACAATCGAGGTAGAACTTGACGAATTTGTTCGAGTCTATATTTAGTCGTTCACAACTAATCACCGCTGTAAAAGCATTTACAGCAACAAAACAAGTCAACGACACTCATTAATCGTTTTCAGCGGAACGCGATACAAACTCTACAGGGAAACCGTTTTAAGTGCGAGTCGATGCTATTGTAGAGTCAGATTGTTTTTACAAGACAAACTTTCAAAGGAAACAGAATTGAGCACTATCCGTATGTTCCTTCTTAATGTTATTTCTACGTTTAACTCTTAACAAAGTCATAGCTTGAAATAAAACAACGGAATAAAACGCGTCACTATACAGTATTTTCACCTACGACTCAATTGGAAAGGTTTTCATTATTTCAGTAAGGAATACCCTAGCCATAGAACATCTAAACCAGATGCGCTGTCGACCTTTTTTGTATATTCGACAATCCACAGACGGAAACTGGAACACAATCTTCTAAGCTTTTTTATCTGTGAACAGTGGTTCGTGACCCGGACGGGATTCCAAAATTCCTACCACCAATTTAATATACAGATTTTACAGACGTAAGTAGTCCAAAATGTTTCAAAAATTATAAATTTAATTGAAGTTGGACCCGGTGGGGACTCGTTGCTTCAGTCATACATTTATACTATTAATGGGTTGTCTTTTAAAGTTTTTTTTAATACTTACGGGTCTCCTCGTAAGACTCTGCCACGTAAAATGAAGTTCCCCAATGGTCGCAGGCACTGGCACCACGAAATTAAGCGCGTATGAGTTTATTTGGCCATCCCGGACATAATACAGCTCTGCTGTTAAACCTGGAACAAATAAAGAAGATATTAACACCTGGCATCTGAAACTTTTGTTATTTATACAAAATATCTACACTGATTTATAAAGCGGAAGAGTTTGTTTGTTTATACGCGCTAATCTCAGGAACGAGAAAAAATTTGGAAAATCTGAGGAAAATTTAGCTTTGAAGGCTTCCGTTGCGTACGCTGCGAAAATGGGTCAAGATACCTAAAAACATAATGAGGAGGTAGTTTGCAAAGATATATGATATATAAGTATAATGCCAAAAATATCTAATCTACGCGGACGAAGTCGCGGGCACAGCTAGTTCAAAAGGCCCATGAGGACAAAAGCCCATAGTAATCGGAGTGTATAGAATAACATTACAATCGGCACACAAATCAATAGCAAAGAATAACGGACAAAAACTAAGATAGGAGCACGCGTGGCGGCGACTTCAAAGCGAAACGACGCCGACGGTGCCGCCACCTGTCCACAAATCATGGGAACCGGCTTCAAAAAGCAACCGTCCTAATTCATTTCGAGAAAAAGTTCTACTTTGGCAGTTCTTAAGAAGTCAACTTCCAAGGACCGATGTATGCAAATTTATAGAAATCTATTCAAACGCTAACGACGGTTCAAATCTTTTATCAATATATACTAATATATAAAGGAGAAGAGTTTGTTTGTTTGAACGCGCTAATCTCAGCAACTACTGAAAAAATATTTTTCTGTTGGTTAGAGCATTTATCGAGGAAGGCTATAAAAAATACGATGCCACCAATAGGAGCCAAGAAACAGTGAGAAATGTGGAAAAAACGGGGAAATATCTTTGAGGGTTTCCGATGCGAGTGCTGGGTAAACGGTTCAAGATACCCAAAAAATATGAATGAAAGAATGATTCCTCTTTAAATGTCTGCAACACTATATGTGTATCTTTTAAGATTCATTTGCAAGAAGGATGGGGCGCGATCGACGTCGTGGATAACAGTTCTATTTTATAAAAATAAGGAGGAGGTTAGCAAAAACAAATTTTGATGCCAAGAAAAACTAATGCGGACAACATCAAGATAAATTTATTAAAATGTACGTATGTAAATCAACTTTTTTTATATAAATAAAACTCGCGCTCGTAAAACTTTCAGATATTTTCCGGTTTAGTCGCATACGAAAATTACATAAATCTCATTAAGCACTCGCTTCCACGAACACAAACGGACCTCGTTACGTACGTATTATTTTACATAATTAAAATGTATACCCACTTTGATATTTATCTCACATCCTTAACGACATCATCTCATATTATAACAAGGAGTTACACGTCTACACAAATTACTTAGAAAGTTGAAAAAATCGACTTCAAAATTATATAACGTTTTGTTATAATCAATCAATCAAGTTTATTAATGGCAATATATACTTTCTCCCATCTGCCCCACAAAATGTGTTTGTCATTCTAATCGTATCTAAAATAGATAACTAAACTTATTTTTTACAACCCTACCTGTCAGATACTTAGCAGCGGCCGAGGTTAAAGAAGAACTTTAACTGGGTAAAGTTATTATCAAAGTAAAATTGTAATTCTTATCTAGTCCACTTTGAAAAATACTTGGTGGTAGCTCAGCTAGCTGCAAATTGAGAAATTTAAATATAAACAAGAAAATGTACTTGTTTTTTATACCTTATCGGTGTATTTAACCAAATCCACTTGTAATGACGAAACGGCGAACCATTTCTCAATTACGACGGCCGAACAGATAGAAGCTATGCAAAATACAACAATTTATCACTAATGATATACAAAAATAGCGACTCTAAAACTTTTTATAATGAGGTCTTATTAATGTTTAACCGGTTCAGAAGTACCATATGGATTGGATGCGAGATTGTTATTACAAACATACCGCGATGATGGTCGTTACGAACACAATAATCGTAAATTAGACATCCTAACCAAACAAGTTTTGTGGATTTTGTGTAAGTATGCAAATGAGGCCGTATGTGGTTATGATTAAAATGATAATTTTAACACCATTAGCGGTGTTTGTTTATTCTTGTCGCGATACCACCAGTAACTGGGTGTTAAGAACACTAATAAATTTAATTCATTGCATAAGACCGTTTATATGCAAAGTGGTGGGTCACACTGCCAAAATCTGCATTGACAAATTCATTGTACAGGCGCATTTCAATTATTTAAAAGGTTAAATTAAACATTTTAACGGTTTTAAACACGATTTATATTGGTTAACCTTATTTGTAAATTAGTTTAAGTACGTTTCGAATGCTTTGCAGCACACGGGGACACTAAAGATGGAGGGTGTCTCTGATGTCAAAGTAAGAACTGACAGTCAACAAATACCAACTACGACGTAATAGATGGTGTTAGCGTAGCAGTGTGATTATCCCAATGAATATAATATGATAATTATTAGATAATTAATTGTTTCCTTTAAGCATTTAAATGAACAAGAAAGTATCTTTAGAATAAAATTTCACTGATTAGTTTGTGACAAAAATACTTTTGTACATTCCCACAAGTAGTAGTGGCTTCACTCCGCTACCGTGCGGCGTCTTTGATGCGGCGGCGACAAGAAACGAGGTACTTGATATGACAAATAACATGAGATAACCGCAGCGGCGCCCTTCTTTGGGTAAAACTATTTTTTGTACATTGCCACAAACCGGTGCTCAAAAAATTAATTTCGAACGAGAATTAAGAAGTGTCGTGTGAGTTTTTATGTTTAACATCTACGCGGTTTTAAAAGGATTTCTTTTGTAGAGCCTCCCCGTTTCAATCCCGTACGGGGAAGCCTTTCAACGCGAATTGAATGAAATATTAAAAATCTCAATTGTATTTGGGATATCGCGAGAAAAATCACGCCCGCAAGAAATCCGTTCTATTGAATGGTTCGCACCTACGAATAAAGCATTCATTACGCTCATATAAAAAATCAGCATGGAAGCATTTGTATGGAATAAAATAGAAAGACGAACAATGGGCGCCGATATACAGCGAAATCCCCCCTATTTTTAGGGCACACCGAAGGTATTATTGCGGAATTATGCGGCCGAGGCGTGCAAGAAATAAAACAAAGTGCAGAGGTGAGGGAAAATAAAGGTGTGCAGAATTATGCACTTCACTTCGTCGAGGGCTGAGGGACAAAAAATATCGTTTATTTCGTGGCACGTTATGCGCTGGGACTCTGCGCTTGCGATGAACAAAGACCGCTGCTCATACGTTTGGTAAGTCTGCATCGAAACTCACCAAAATAAGGCAATACCATATCAATCTTCGCTTTTTTTAACAACAACGCCAAAAATAAGATGAAGAGTAATGATTTTGTGAAGTTTAAAATACTTTAATAAATTATACAATAAGATTCTCACTTCTTATTCATCTCACAGTTATTTAATTATAATATAAGTAAATAGTCTTTAATTTAAGAACTTTAACGGTTTAAAACGCGAAATTAGTTTGACACGGTTGCCGCAAAGCATCCGAAACGTGGAGCCGTAAACATAATTTGTGAATAAGTTTAACGAAGTGTTTTAATTAAGTGCGTACTACTCGCGTAAACTGCTGACTGTATTTCTGTAGTCTTTTTAATTATTATATATATATTATTCGTACATATTAAAAATTATATTTTAATTTGGCTATTTCAGCAAATCGTTGGTATCATTATAACTTAAGACTCATTACTTAACTCCATTGTAGTATAGAGTTAATTTATTTTTACAGTTACAACATGTAAATTAGAGATCCTTAGGGGTGATTGTTAGTAGCTGACGCCAGACGGGAAACCGCTAACTAAACAGAATACGAGATCTCAGCAACCACATCCCATAAGCACATGTGATAATGATTCTCGTAAAGCGCACCGCGTGCCGGGAATAGCGTCGTCCCGTAAAAATGATCGGGAATACATAAAGACGAGTATTTAGACGCGACATGCTGCAACGGCGACAGTTTTATTGGCCTGTACCGGAACATAACGCCGTAACAACTTGGGACATCTCTGATGGACTGTTGTCAATATTGTCAATAACGGTCAATGACTTTCCTGTTAATATAATATCTTTTACAACAGCTCTCTTGCGCAACTATATTGGTTTAATGTAGGATGATACGCTTTAATTCAAATGTAAAATATAATGAATGTAAAATATGATATCGTACAAAGTATGTTAATAACCTGTAATATTTATCATAAACATTTCGATTACAATTTTATTCTTGTCTAATTATTTATATAATAAAATAAACAAATATGTCGATTTAAAAGGCGAGCCGTTGTCAAGAGGAAACTGTCTCCCCGCGACCACGGCTGCTGCAAAGCATCCAAAACGGCGGGACGTAGTTAAAATAATTTTTCAAATAAGTTTAATATATATCTCGTTTTAAACCGTTAAAATGTCGTATTTACTATTCGCGTAAACTACAGACAGTATCTAGTTGATTTCGAATTGACAAAATAATAAGTCAGTAAAGGATACTCCTTTATTATTTTGTCCAAATAAACCACCACATCCAGACTCTTAGTTGTGAAACGTACCATCATAAATTAGCAAATGTTTAAAGCAGATCTGTGCTAACATCAATGTATAATGTATATTTGGCAATTATCGCAACATGTAAACAATGCAACGCTATCGACAGTGTTGCAACACTTTGAGATAAAAGACGTCGTTTATAATGATCTAAAATAGTAGTATTACCATCATATTACTTTTTTATTATATCCAATAAGCTCTTGATGTCAAGTACAATTGTCGTCATATAACATTACTTGCTAGAATCGTTGAGGAACTGTTGTACTTTTTGTTTGTTATTCTTCAATTCGGTTGGCACCCATTAAATTCACTCTATGAAATATGTATATAATAAGTCTATCGCAATGGAATTTTTCTGTAATTGTAGAATATGTTTATAATGAAATAAATAAATAAACAAGAGAAAAATATTGGATGAGGGAACGAATCAGGACGACAGACGAGTCATTTCAAATATTAGGTAAATATAGAAAACAGCATATAATTAAAAAACAAAACATACCTAATGTCTAAAAGTTTAAACGAGAAATTTCCAACACCCGTGGCGTAACAACAGCGCCAATGCAGTCAGGTGTAAAACTTTCTGAGGTTTTTTTTTCCCAAGTTAACACGCCGGAAACGAGGTAACAGGATACCTTATTGTTATTTTGGTTTTATCCTTAACGAGATTCTGTGATCGTGTACAAAGAGTTGTAAATTAAAAGTTGTAATTTGAGACGCTGAGAATTTGGGAAACCGCTTAGACTCAAAATCTACTAAAACAAGACATCTTATACTAAAAATTAAAAAACAATCTAATAAGCAATTGACTGATGTTCACGTATTATTGACGAAATGAATAGACATGATTAAAAAAAGCCAAACAAAGTTTTCTTATTTGGAAATCTACAAATTAAAACCGAAAAACAATTAAGCAATATACTTTGGTATCTGTGGATATTCATACGTGAACCGAAAGGAATTCCTATATTTCGACCTGTCCAGATTTTCACCATGACTCCGTCCACCATTGGGAATCGATCTTCCTAAAACTTGAATACTATTGAACTAAAAAGCACGTCAATTTTCTATTATTCATGTAAACGTAAAAAACAATGGTGTCTCTTGTTATTTTTGTTAAAACGAGCGTCTCTAGAATTCAGGTGAAAATCAAGATTTACGGAGGGTGTGAAGAGGGTGGCTCGATCTGAGAGGTGTTGCGTGTAATCATCTCCCATACTTCACAGTCACACCGCCACACACACTTTAGCGCACCTTCACTAACATTAATTTAATGAAATTGCAATTAAATTCCAACCGGCTTGTTTCATTATACGTTGATAGTAGATTGTAGATTAGACTGTTTTAACATCGCAAATCGTGGACTGTGTAACGCATTACGCCGCGTCACTGCTAATTGGATCCTGTTGGTTGGTCTATACTCTGTACTGTATTGAGTGTGAAACATTGTCTTTGCTAATAGTATAGGAGACGAAATAACTAATAACGAAGGGAAAAGTGATAATATACAATATATTTCTGTAAAGACGGAGACATATACAGAGTGTATTGGAAGTAAGTAAATTAGAGTTGTGTTATCAAGCTTTGAAGCCGGAAAAACGAATTACTCGCTCGCATACAAATGCCTTTTGTATTTAATATTTAGTTTTAGTTACTGTATAATATTTATGCGAGACATTTCATTTTTAAGTAGGTATTGTATTGCAACGCGAAGTGACACGCAAGTCAACGCGAGTAGCACACATTTAAATAAAACAATTTTAACGGTTTAAAACGCGAAATGTATTAGTTAACTTATTTACACTTTCTTTTAAAAAATTTCGGGGGTTAAACTGTTAAAATTGTTATATTAAAATTTGTAATCTTTTATTATTAAATTAGTTATCAATAATTCGTGATTCCAATAACGGCTAGTATATATACAAATTACCATTGGCAATTTACATTCTACAATATATAACGTAATTGAAAAGTCAATAAAGATATTAGTGTACAGTGTCACATCAAAGCAAGCTGAGAAACAATTTTAAAATTGTATCAATTTACGAGCAATAAATGACATTACTTCATTACACAGTTAATTAGGAAGGCGTGAAAACTCGAACTCTTGCGCATGTCCTAACACACGGAGGGTATTTATAAATATCTATTTGACGAATGTGCCTTTTTGTTCGCGTGCCCGAGGCGGAGATCCCACGAATTAGTTTGACAGGAGGAATCTCTTCCTAATTTTTTGCGCTCATCAAGGAGCAGATGTCATTGCATTCCGGAGCTAGTTACGTGCGGCGACACGGAAAGTGTCGCTTTGGATTAACTCGAAGAGATTTACGACTCGGTAACTGTAATTATTCAATTAAATAGTTGACAAGCTAAGATAATTCCTAATTATTTATATCATATACTTAAACAAACCATACTAACTAAACTATAACTAAACTTATTATCAAAAAAAGCTTGTTTTAAAAACAAATGAGATATTGTTTGTATTATATCTATAATAAAATAAAACAAAATAAGACTATATATGAAGACGAAAAAAAAACTTTATATTAAGATTGCCATAGTCTATACTAATATATACAGCTGGAGTTGGTTTGTTTGAACGCACTATTCTCAGGAACTACTGGTTCGAATTCAAAAATTAATTTTGTGTTGGGTAGAGGATATATATATATGCCCAAAATAACGATTTTGGCAGACGAAATCGCTGACACAGCTAATAAATAATATAGCGTAAAATAATTATCCTACGTGGACAAAGTCGCGGGCGCAGCTAGTAATAGATAAGTACTAACTTGAAATTCTCTTGTTAATTAAATACTCAAAGTGAATATTAAGACAGCAATCTGTAGCGTTTCCTACGTGGATCAGCGAGAGTTTATTAACATCATCTGTCAGTAGTCAAAGCATAGGAATTTACGTAACAATTAATCTAAACAGTACACATACATTCGCTCCATACTCTTATATCTATACTAATATATAAAGCTGAAGAGATTGTTTGTTTGAACGCGATAATCTCAGGAACTACGGGTTCGAATTAAATTTTTTTGTGTTGGTTAGAGCATTTATCAAGGAAGGCTATATGCTATAAAAATTGTCCTGTGACTAATAGGAGCGAAGATACAGCAAAATATGTGAAAAAAAAAATTAAAATTTAATTATCATTATGGGTTTCCGAGGCGTACGTTTATAAAGATAAAGGGGTTTGCAAAAACGAATTTGGATGCCCAATATAACGATTCTCGCGGACGAAGTCGCTGACACAGCTAGTTAATGAATACTACGTGAATTGGGCTTTGTACAACTTAAGGTGGTAATTGTACTATGAACAGTTTCTCTTTAGCTTTCTGCTGTTATAGAACTCTTTGTCTGGATTGTTTTCCGATGCGTACTAAGTAGTTTTCGAATATTAAATAGGTCGACTGCGTATCTGGTTTAGATGTTATATGTCCTGTAGTTTACGCGAGTAGTACATATAAAAAAAAACACTTTAATGGTTTATTTGACAATTAAAATTCGACGGCCCATCGTTTCGGATGCTTTGCAGCAGCGGAAGTTAAGAATAATTTTCAAATAAGTTTAATTATTATATCGCGTTTTAAACCGTTAAAGTGTTTTATTTGACAATTAAGGCCGTGGTCACGAAGAGTCTCCCCATGACCATAGCCGCTGCTAAGCATCCATAGTTAGTATTTTACGTTAAACCGTGTTTTATTAAGCAAATGCATGAATCAGGTTAATTTTGAGTATAAATATATTTATTTTTTTAATGTCCACAATACTTACTTATAATTTGAATTCAGTCATTAAATTCAGAGGACATGAGAATTATTTCTAAACTTACAAATGTGTGACCGGCAGCGAAACTCTATTTGTTAGTTCTTAAAAATGTATACAATGTTGTCGACGCTGTTGTTTTAGGGACAGTTTATGATTAATGCATAAATGGACCGGCTCAACAGAAGCACAATTTATTCAGAGACTCGTTATTCTCGTTGTTCATGTTAACTGCATTTTTAAACATCACGTGAAAGTCGCCACGAGTCTCCCCGTGACCACGGCTGCTGCAAAGCATCCGAAACGTCGGGTCGAAGTTAAAAATCATTTTCAAATAAGTTTAACTAATATATCGCGTTTTAAACCGCTAAAGTGTTTTAATTAGATGTGTACTACTCGCGTAAATTATAGACAGTATTTAATCACATGAAATCCAAAAACCAACTATTAGTCAAAGAAATTAATAGTCAGTTGTGTTACCTATACATGGATCGTTTAAATAAAACACTCTTAACGGTCCAAGACACGATATATAAATCAAGTTATTTTTAATTTAACGTCGCGCTGTAGTTAAATTAAATAGAAAGTATGTTTATATATTTCGCGTTTCAATCCGTTAAAAGTGTTTAATTTAAATGTCTCGTGAATTACTCGCGTAAACTACAACTACATGATTAAGTTAGCACTCCGTACCTCTATCGACAGATCTTGGGATCGATTCCCGGGATATGATAACTTTCCCGGTGGGCAGGGGGGTTTATGGAATTATAATGGATTTATATATACATTAAAAATCTATTTATAAAACCTTTTTTTTTTACTTTACATATCTTCATTTATTTATCAAAAAGGTTCACATAATTACAACCCAAACAATCTTGTCTACACGAACCACCCCCAGTCATGTCCCGACAAAACTTAACAAAACGCCGCCCATTTCACTCAACAGCACGAGTGGTTAATTAAAAAACACGAACGTGACGTGTATAGCAATGTTAGTTGATAAAACGAGCCCCTCAGAATTGTATCGTTTCAAAGATTAAGTCAACCCACGTGCAGTATGCAGGCATTTCCTTATCAGGGGATTAGCTCGTACCGGAGGTTATCGCACGGTAGCCCCGCTGTAAAATCGATTTCCTATCACGCATACGAGATTTATATTCGAAATTATTATCATTAGATAAGAATTGTCGAACCTTATCAATGTGGCTACCGAATTCGAGTAAGATATATTTACGTTAGCGAAGAAATTATATAGCTTATGTTTTACGAGGAAGGTAGACAAATACGACGTTCATTCGATGCAAGGTTCGTATATCCAAAAATAGGTCGACCGCACATCTTGTTCTATGAGATAACCATAGAACAACTATGTCATCTCACTTTTTTATGATACCCCCAGTATCACAAAAAAGTGAGATTTCAATAATGATTAGATGCCCTGTAGCTTTGGACATTCAGAAATCGACAGATTGCGACTGTAACACGATTACTCTCTAAGGATTTACATCGATTTCCAAATTCCATTTATTACCTAGCTTTTTTAGCAATCTGCCTCTAGCTAAAATCTAAATAGTTAAATGTGATAGGTCTTAGGTTCGGATCCCAGGGAAACAATAGATTGTTTCGGTCAGACCGATCAGTAAAACGGACACAGAAATGTGTTCGCCCCATGCCTCACATTGGGAAACGAGAATATACTTTTTTCTTTTTTGTGGAAATCAAACCCACTATTTGTGATGTTTATAACTCTTCGGCCAACGATCCCGTCCATTTTATGTCAGGTGTTCAAACAAGAGTACGATTCCTGAAAATGCCTCGTACAACAAACAGGAACTGTACAATACTGGTGTTCAATAACAAAACAAACCCACATAGATGTCAAATAGCGCTTAGCAAATATTATTCAAGCGTACGGTATTACAGGAGAATTTGTACCAACAATACCACAGAAGCTGCCAATATTTACTCTGGAACTTAGAAAGGCTCTGTAGGGCTCGGTAAAGGAAAAATATTGAAAAGGACAAAATTCTTTTCTGACACCAGGGTGATAGATAAACTCGCTTGTAGACTTGAGGCTTTCGTGGAAAGACAGGTGTACAAAGAACGTAATATCAAATTTAGTTTAAAAATCGAATCGAATCAAATCTTGTAATGTAACGTAAATAACATTGCTTCGTAATAAACCATGCCATAAATATAATTTATGGCATGGTTTACGGGGAGTAAGAGTTAATTTAACCCATTAATAAAATACTTTGAACGGTTTAAAACACACAATATACTACAAAATTACTATTTTTTTAACTAGCGCCGTGGTCACGGGGGCCCAAAGATAGAGCTGGAGATTACCTCAAAGTTATGTCTGCTGCGCTGTGAAAAAGTTTACTATTAATATATATTCTATTCTAAAAAGTAAACTAATAATATTTCGTGTTTTAAATCGTCAAATGTTGTGTACTATGTGCGTAAACTATACACTTCATTTATTTGAGTTTGACCCATGTCATTTGGGAGAAGGAAATAAACCAATTTTATGTATATTTTTTGTAAATGTATTGTTTCTTAAATTTATCTACGCTAGCGTTGTATTCTTCGGGGACGTTATCGAAATTAAAGAAAAATTCAGGGAACCGGGAATTTAAATTGTTCGTTTCAAGAGAGCAATTCCGGAGAGTCGTCGAGGGCCCTCCACGTCGACGGCAGCCGCCCTCCACTTGCTGTTTACACCGTCCACCGTCTGCTGTTCTATGGTGTAAGCATCAGTCTTCCACTAGTAAACATTGTAATTTATTCTAAGCCGATCTCAACTTTTCGTAGAGTATGAGAATAGAGTGTACTTAACATAGCCTAGAAAATCCCAGAATTATAACACTTTTAACAGATTAAAATGCAATAATACCGTTCACATGTTACTGCAGACGATAGTAGTGTAAATAGATTAAAAATTAATTATAAATTGGAAAAAAATTACAAAACGGGCAGGACTTGAACCCACATCCCCAGAGCAAGAGCAGAGCACGGCACGCTGTGTGTCGCCAACGTCGATTTATTACTTATTTATTCTGCTACCCGACGTTTGGGATTGAAAAGAGCTGTGGTTACGAGAAAATATAATTTAGCGTTTTAAACTGTTAAAAGTGTTTTATAAAACTACAAACAATATTTATTTGTTAATTTATTTTATGAACTATTTGTTTTTTTTTATAAGTTTAATGAAACTACGTGTTAAATTATCGTTTTCCTCCATTAAAAATAATTTCTTATTGCCCGTTATTGTTAATCATACAAGCGAGCGAATCCTTGTCCCATAAATAAAACGATAATTTAGAATCGTACGCAACCCAGAATTATCGAGTTGGCAGCCGTTCAGAAACGCCCGACGAGCTGGACGGTATTCATAAAATTTTTACATCTCCGTGAGTAAACAATGAGCAAAAAGGTCCGCCCGTGGCCCACGGCGACGCCTGCATATGCACCGTGCATGCTCTGCACAGCACTTATGACGTATGTTTAAACACTTGTCCCATAAATGTGTTACTAAGCATTTATTTAAAACACTCACGTTATACAGTCTACGTAATAATTATTTAACTTAAGTAGTATTGTATATATATTAACCTTTTTCATGCGCTCGCTAGTGTAATGGCAATGTATGGTCGTGGGTGCGATACCCACTGGATCCGACATGTTGGATATGAAACAGGTGGTAGAAATATCGAACCAAAGTGGACGAAAATCGTTTAATCGCCATTAGGGTTCCGAATAACCAAAAACAAAATAGGCCGACAGCACATCTTGTTTAGATTTTATATTGTTGGGTATTTCACTTAACATCAACCCCCAAAATATTATTAAACTTTTAGATTTGAATAAATGAACAGGCCTTGTTAACAAGCAATGTTTTACAAGCCACATAAAATGAGGATAAGTGTTACAAATATCTATCGAATACTGTCTATAGTTTACGCGAGTAGTACACATTTAAATAAAACACTTTAACGGTTTAAAACGCGATATATTAGTTACTTATTTGAAAATGATGCTTTGAGAGACACCACGTGACCACGACTGCTGCAAAGCATCCGAAACGTCGGGCCGAAGTCAAAAATCATTTTAAATAAGTTTAACTAATATATCGCTTTTTAAGCCGTTAAAGTGTTTTATTAAAGATCTACCGGCCCTAAAAACCTCACCTAATAAACATCGCATCTGTTTCCTACATCAACAATTAATTAAATTCAATTACACGCCTTTCCAGTTTCGTGTAAGCCTTGTTACTGAAGAGAATTACGAGGTAGACGTGATGATGTCGGCCTTGCAACGTTTTTTTGGAGGTCAACAATTCGTTTCGGTTACAAGCCGTGAAATAGATTCGGATGGAAAACTTATCGATTATTAATGATGTACGAAAAAGACGAAATAGGCAAAAGGTGTGTACTAGATTTATTTCTTTATGACAACAGAGAACAGACAGGCATGGAAGGTCTACAACATCTAACAATGATGCGCTACATTTTAGCTTTACAAATCAACATTATTAAATTATTTACAAGTTATTACTTACGAGTCCCTTAAAACTTTATTAATGCTCATATAAATCATTGCTTAAAATGCAAGATCCACCGACTTGTGCATCACGTAGGGAAACGGACCTGACACCGCAGGGGAGAAAAAATACACTGTCAGAATGTTTACATATGCACATAAATCAAGACGTGGCCCGTATACTAAGTAAATATTCAATTAATCTCTCGACTATGGAAATGAAACACTTTTGACGGTTTAAAATGTGAAATTTATTATAACTTATTTTTTTATTTAATTTTAATGTTAAATCCTTTCTTAAAGGTTTGGTTTATGATGTTTTTTGGCATATGTAAACATTCTGAAAATTTATTTTTTCCCATTTGGTTTAAAATAATTTAAGCATCATCAGAGGTCTGACATATGGTTTGAATATAAAATACACAACAATCCTACACGTACCCCACTCGAAACGCCAATAAGACGATCAAACAACTGGCGCTCACAAAAAACAATACAAAAACGACAACACGTTGAAGATCTTAAATTTTGATCCAACGACCCGTAGGACCCATTATTATTAATAACCAATGTCTAAATAAAACACACGATGATCATAAAGGGACGATAAGATTTTTTTCCAATACAAGACATTAACACGGTCGAGCGTTGGATCGAGATAAAACAAACATGGCGGTCGGCGCGCGCGCATAAATATCGTGAACGTTATCGTGGGAGGCTGTCACAACACCGGTTATTGGACACTCTCTGATGTGCACGGGTGAAAGCTAATGGAGCACCCTGTACCGTCGATACTATCTTCGATCTTATTACATTTGAAGCCTGCCCACGCCGTACCTTATATTCATAACTGGAATACTAATAGTTATCACGTGTCGATAAACATCAGCCGAGGTGCTCACGTACCAACAAACCCACCGTAGAATATTATAATCTCGCTGTTCGTTTCTACGTGATTCTACATAATGAGATGAAAGCTAAATCCTCGGATTCCTAGTAAAAAGTTAAATGGACCTGCTTTTATGCCTTACTCGAATTAAATTCAACTAAATGAAGCAGGTTCATAACTGTGCAAATCTATACTAATATATAAAGCTGAAGAGTTTGTTTAAACGTGGTAATTTCAGCAACTAACAGTTCGGGTTTTGGGTTGGTTAGAGCATTTATCGAGGAATGCTAGGCTGTAATACATCGCACTGCGACTAATACTACCGTATATACAGTGGGAAATGTGAAAAATATGGAGAAAATTATTCCTTTGCTTGCGGTGCGGAAACGGTTCAAGATACCCAAAAATGTATATACAAGAATCATTATTCTTTCAATGATTTAAAATATCCGTCACGGTATTTGTCTATCTTTTAAGATTAACTTGCAAGAACGACGGGACGCGGACGATGTCGTGAGTATCAGCTTAAGTTTTTAGAAGTGACAGGTTTGCGAAAACAAATTTGATACCCAAAATTACTATTCTACGGACGAAGACGCTGACATATCTAGTCAGAAATAAATGGTTATGCCGTTGTTTTAATTACTACTTACCACACCTACTATTCAGACAGATGAACGATTGAACAGAAAAAACGATGTTCACGAGATAACGTTTTCAATCATCGTTATAATGTTTGTCGGTAACGAGAAACGTAAAAAGCTATTCAAACATAACAAGGTACTAATACAGAAAGGCGTAGCGTTCACCGATAAAGCAAAACAACAACAGAACGAGTCGTGAGGCCCATCAGAGCCACGAGCGCGGACTACCGCGGGATAGATTGCTCTTATTATCCCAACCACCTTCGGATAAAACTCAAATTGCTGTCAATCAGTCAGAGTCGCATTCAATATGTTCACCAATATTTTCCCCTGCCAGAACCTCACGCGCATTAGCCTGTCTGAAATACAAATTGTTTTGTTTATCGTGACATCTACGAGCGACAGGTGGATTTAGAAGACGTTATGTAAGATTACAGTTGCTAGTAGTAACTTCGTAAGTTCATCGTATGAAATAGTGAAACTTTTCATAAGGAATATTTTTATAGCAATATCAAATAGTGTATATAAACCAAGCAAACAACCCGACCGGTCCACTAAATACAACTCACGACACAGTAGCCAAATCGACACAACACACGACACGACATTTTATATTTAATGTGTATCATTTTAAATTATAGCGCGTAAAATACTTGGCAACAACTTAAAGTTACTTAACTTTACGTATTTTTTAAAAAGGTATGAAAAACGGTTGATGCATGTCAAGATATTTAAGCTAAGTAACATTAGTATAGCTTATATTATAATAATATAACCTAATTAATAACAAATAAGCTTATCTGTTATGTATATTGTGCAGCTTGGAAATAATGATAAATTGGATTAGGCTTTATATATTATGTCAAAATAATTAACCATAAAAGACTTGACAAGATAATGGATGTCAAAACTCATAACTCGAATGCACATTTATTACGAAAATAAATTGATTTAGACAAAACGGCAAAAGCTATTAGCCCGCCACGAGCATGGGAAACGCCACGAAAAATAAGTTAAAAAGCAAAGCAAACATTTTCAATCGGTGTATCCTGGGAGATTTTCGAGACGGAATTGAATTTGCATGGGAGGCACAAAAAAAACGCGAGACGAACCGCCGCGCCGCACGCCACCTCGGTAAAATACCTACAATCTACACGCTGTAGTGTATAACCTACACTTTTCCCCACTGCGGTGACTTTTTTTAACTCCCGACTGTCAATTCCCTCGGAACCCGATTTATAGAACAATATTTGCATAAACTTGTTTTGGTCCTTTTGTCCAGGTAGAATCGTGACTTTTGCCCACAAGCACGCATGTCCCCAAACTCACGACTTAACTGAGATGTAATCTGAGAACGACACACGCCTTTTTACTTCACTTTGTGGCGACGTGCATTATTATTCACTGGGCAGAAAGTTAATTTAACTCTGCGACATTAAAATTAACATTTTTTTATTTTAACGGCTTAATGAGCTGGAACCATGAAATTGTCAAAAAAAACTTCATTCTACGGACCAGTGTCGACTCGAATAATCTCTTAAAAATGAAATTAGTTATGCTAATTTCATATAATTTATCGAAAATGATATACGACTCGTTATTTAATTTTCATTTATACTCTGTGTTACATACTGAATGTTACATATAATAAATTGAATTACTGAAAATGGCCAAGCAAAGTCCGACTTGGACTTTAGGTAAAATCCAAAAATCCATCTGCTACCGTAACGAATAGTCACGATTTAACGAGCGGTTAAATAAACGCTGCTCCCCATTAACGTTATTGGTGCATTTGGAGTTCAGACCGGTGGTATGTTAACTGAGCCAGAAATAAAGTTCAACCCGATTGCGGGAACGCAACGACATTACATACCATTGAAATGATGGTTGTTTTATCGCTTCTCAAGAATAACGTAGGTACTATATGGAAATCAATAATGACTCCCGAACAGTATCCAAACATTGCCCATGGACATATTCAAACGGATTCCACCAATATTTGTTTTGTACGACTGCTGCTCAAAATGTATTTTCTCACTCAACAACTTCCAGTCTTTGGCGTGAGGGTATGTCGATATGTACTCAAACACGTCTTTGGAAGTAAATATCGAAACGTAACGTAACATTGAAAATGACGTCAAAGCCAAACAATCTGGAATCAAAATTAACACGAGTTTATAAGAAGACATTGAATATACTCGTAGAATAGGATTAAGAATTGTTCAAATAGAAATTGAATACTGATTTAAAAAACTAATACCGATTTAATCTTAAGTATACGGGTTCAGATCTCGAGCAGCCGGCCGTCGGCCGACGCACAGCAGGAGGCATAGACCCAAAGAGCCATGACTTGATACAACATTCGAACTTCACGCTGAGAAACATACGAATTCACTTCCAAACATGTTCACTTTACATCTTCGATCAATTTATGTCAAGATATCCCGTGGCAGTTGCTGGAAAAAGGAAACGTAAGCCACAAAAGGCCAAACATGCTCAAGCAAAAAGGCATAATAAATAACTCGCATCGGAAACATAAAGATATCATATGCTTTTGTTTAAACGTGCCAAATCCCTGCTGAGATGAGCTGGGACACGTCGATGGTGGTCTTTACGTACGAATTAAAATAATAGATTTAATATTTAAGACATTTAGTAAATAAACTAAATAGCCGGCTATATATATATTAAAATTCTTGGTATATTGCATTAGCAGTAAACGTCAAAACAGCCATCAATCGTTGGACACTATAAGACGCAATCGACGATAAACGTGAAACAGGCATTCGTCAACCCGGGTGACTGTGCCCAATAAAACCTTATTATTTAAGCTCATAACGTCAAGATTTACTGGCCATAAAGCGAGTGAGGTGGACCGCATCCTCTCTAGCGAATAATATTTCTTTGTCCTTCGAATTGGTATTCTCAAGTGGCAAGAGTCGGGTTAGGCGTTTAAATCTTCATTTAGAAACATATGATGGATCCGTTCGAGTGGCAGCCATATCCGGTATAAGCAAATTTAACTTCGAGTAGGTCTGTTTATTCAGGGGTGCAGTGAACCATTAAACGCCAGTCGTAACTATATCGACCGCATTAAATTCTTCGAGACCATCACAATGCTGACTTTTAGAGGGCTTTCTTGTGATTCATAATCTTCGATAATTTAATGACTTATAATTTATATTTTTTTATCCACTGTGCCCTTAGTGTGAGTTACTTGTACTAGATAAATATATTATTTACGAGCTCAACTTGAAATTTATAAATTTTTAGACTTAAATTAAACTTTACTTAATAGGATTAAATTAAGTTTAAAAAAAGGAAAGACAATTTTAAGCTTTATTGACTTGTAAGTCCTATAGAACTGGTGAGAGACTCCAAAGGGATCAATTTATTCGAATTTTGTCCTTTATTTATGGCGTGCCATTCTTTTCGAACTGCATGATTTACAACCGGCGTAACAAAAGCGACTGCCTTATTATGACGTGCAGGCCCGTGCATTGTGCAGAGTATTTTATTCGTTTGATTGTGTGGTGTTTATTTGTTTTGGGTCCTTCTCCCTAAACGCTGCATTGTCGCGAGGTTGCTACACAATTGACTAGTGCCATATTTCACGCTCCTTAAATATGACAATGACGTATTCCAAACATTTTGGAAACCTCAGGGTGTAGTGTGTACTGTGTTTTGACAGTTCAAACTTTCCAATTTCACGCTTGATACTAATTACTGCTAAAAGCGTTTGGTTAGATACCTACGAAACGAGTTAGGCATGATTGTGAAACCAAACAAAAGCTTTGATCCGTAGACCTGTAGGTTATCGCGTCGTTAACGAGGTAAAGAATGGTATGCAGTATTGATAGTGGTAGATCATGTTTAGAGCCGATTAGGAACGAATGCGTAAATTGAAAAAGTACATAACTGTAGGCAGTAAGTAGGAGGGAGCCGTGAGTATAGTAAACGCCTCAGATATTTGCGTAGGGGGCAATGGTGGGGCGCGTGTGTGGTCCTACCTACGCGTCGATTTACTTTATACTTTTTATGAAGCTCTTGTACAGTAGCTAGTTGGAGAGAAATATGAATACACGCTACTCCATGACGAATGAAACAGATACGAGGTGGAAAGTTATTATATTCATTTCTCAGTCCCCGTAAGTGCATTCAACGATTTAGATAAAGCTCTACAAAACCGTGGCGAACACTCACGCGAGTAGAACCTGCTATTACCGTGATGTCTCTCATAAATTATAGCATTCAGTCGCGTAATAATGCGCGCGAAACCGACACAATAGTTTATTACACATTTATTTACACATTTCTGCTTCTGCCGAGGGTCACGTGTCTCTTCCCATCCGCCTATTCAATTACGGCGCATACACAACTGGATTGTCATAGCGTTATCCCTAATGGGACATTTCTGAACTTTGAATAAACATTGACGCCGGATGAAATGCTAGTCGTGTGCCAGCGCGGCTGGAGTCCTAATATTTTTATGTGGCGCGTGGTGACACGCAGAGACAAAAGTATTCTATTTAATAAAAACGCTGGGACCGTGGGATAGCGCACTCTCTCATAAATAAATGCATCTGTGTCGTTAATATAAAAATACTGGCGTCTAAACACTAACGACTGCGGAGTCGGGAGTACTATTTCGGTGAAGGTAATCAGAACATCATCTATCATTGGGAGCTGTCAGATTGTAAACTAAGCTTAAACTGGGTTTAAACTGACTCGTCAACGGTGGCGTATGATGGACACATCGTGACGGTCCGCGTCAGCTTGACTGGAGTAGGGTATCCACAGATTGGCCGTTTGACCCTTCCGAGGGTAACGGGAAATTAAAATTCATGGATTGATTAAACTTCAAAACATAACCAACAGTTAATTGCTGCGGCAGTTAACAAAACCGAGAGCCAAGAGCGAGTCTGCCCATGAGACAGTGAAGTTTTAGTAATAGTGCGCGTGCGCTAATAAAATACAAATTAATTTTCATTTCAAGCGGAGTTTTCGTATAATCTGAAAGCCGCGTAAACAATGTCGGGTTGGTCGCTCCACACACCTCATCTTGGGAGGTGTTTTATCTAGCAACCATTGTCTCGACACACCCCACGTCCCAGGAGACGCTGAGCTCTCACAAGTGATTATTTCTGACACTATATTGAAATTGGAAAGAGTATTGTAGTGGTGCTCGCATGGGATTGCGTGAAAAGAGAATAATTTAAACTAATTGCTTGAAACTGTAAGTAAGAATAACTATCGATGTCACAACATTTATACCGAAAGCTAGACCAAACAGAATTCTGATATATTTTTGTATTTTAAACCGCACTAGCGTATTGACTAATGTACTTACTTCATGTAGATTATAAAAATACTGGTACAAATACAGTAGTCTGAAACGTTTAGATATGTTTTTTATTTAAAAAATAACTAATATAACATTTTTACTTAAATGTTTTGGCGCTGTAATTTTGTATATACAAGCTGTATTAAAAATAAATTTAAGTAATTTTCATTAAACGCCTACAGTATTACTTATAACATTATTTAAAAAAAAAATTCAAGCTACAACAAGCGTCTCGTTCCCACAATTCATAACTTAACAAATTATAACCATTATGTTGACTTATTATAACCACACAGTGTATTGACTATTGTGAAGAGAAAAATTGGTGACACAAAGCTGGTAAAAACGCCAGCGCCCGCGCACGACCGCTGATCGATCGAAGCTTTTAGTCGCGTTGACGTCTCCATCCATTCTGGAGCAAATTACCTAACACAAAAGCCGTGTCGTGATTGTTAGAAGACCCTCGAACTATACAACATATAGAACTCATCAAAATACTTTTCTTGTCCTATTATAACAGGGCTCATTTAAAACCTCAATCCCGTTTCCCGTAGGCGAAGATCGGCGGATACATTTATATGTCATTTACAGATAAATTGATCAGACTTTTGTGATCCGCACGAACGAAATTGTTTATTTCTGTTTTACCGGGACATTCAAAATCATCACTTGTGAAGTTTAACGCAGTTTAATTATTTACAGTAAGTAGAATACAGAAGCCACTTAACACAATACACATTAAAAGTATTGAAATAAAAAAACTTTTAACGGTTTAAAACAAGAACAATTATTGTCAACTTGTTATTTAATTTAACGGCCCGACGTTGCAAATGCTTTACAGCAGCCGTGGTAACGAAGAGGCCGGTGAACCAATATAGAACTCGTTTTAAACGGTTAAAAGTATTTTATTTAAACGTGTACTACTCGCGTAAAATACAGACAATATAGACGTTAACTAGTTAAGTACACGATTTCTTTACTTAATACTTTAGTTTATTTCACCCTTACTCCATTAGTCCAAGTCCATACGACTAGCTAATTACGTTTCACAATTACACGGATGCTTTGTAAATTGGCCGCATGTGGACGAAGCTGCGCGTTATTTATAGTCCTATTTATTCAGCTGAAGTCTGACCTGGATGCCCGTGTCACTATATTTGTTTCTATGTTTAATGGCCATGTTTAATCGCGCCTGGTATCGTCTATAATCGACTAGGTATATGTCATTTTTAATACACAGGATTTAGGTCATACTAAACAGTAAAACTAACTATTTATATAAAACATGCATTTAAATAACGTTTGATACGTTAAAAAATAACGTATCAAACGTTATTTTTTCATATACAATATGTCTAGATTAAAAAAGTTTAAGAGCGGACAGTTAAAGTGGGTTTAATAAAAAAAAGGATTTTGAATAAATACTGTCTATAGTTTACGGCAATTAACATTTAAACGGTTTAACGGTTTAAAACGCGATATATTAGTTAAACTTAGAATAATGACTATAAATATAATATCGACGACCGAATTTCAAAGACGAAAGCTCACAAAACTTTTACAGAACGTTAAACTATCCCTCCCAGTAAAATCGAAAATCAGCTATCGATTTTGTGATTGACAATCCGTTACTTACAGACTATAATAATTCTCGCTTAAAATTGACACGGCTACTGCAAAGCATCCGACCCGAAGCAACGACAGGTTGTTAAAATAATTTTCAAATAAGTTTAACTAATATATATCGCGTTTTAAACCGAGAAAGTGCTTTATTTAAATTAAAATGATATCAATTAATTGAAGCCACTTAACATTACACAACTGCACAAGACCACAGCACATTACACCTAAGCCGGAGCTGAGCCGACGCTACGGCTAATTGAAAACGAGTTGCATATTCATGCTGCGGCCATAATCCACGCATAATCTGCAGCAACTTCCATGTGCACCTAATTCTATTTCTGACGTGCCTTTAAGAGCTTTTAACATAACTAGATCGCGCTGAGAATGTTCCAGTGTCCAGCGTTTATGTAAAAGTTAATAATTTAATCCCTTTGAGGCATAGGGTCAACTCATTTATGTGTCCGTATCACTGATAAGACTTATGTGCTCTACCAGACCGAAACGATCATCAGCAAAATGTAACCTATGGTCTCACTGTACGATATGGTTTAACGTACTTACATAACACAGCTACAAGTTACGTTAGCTTTAAATATTACCATACACAACTACAAATTGTTTTAAAATTTGTTATACCTAGAGTAAGTATTCAACAGGATTTGTGTCCAATGGGAGAAGACTTAGGGTTGGTCTATATATCCTATATATATATAGAAGCTGAAGAGTTTGTTTCTTTGTACTCGTGAGTAACAACTACAAGTTAAAAATATGAAGAAGGTTTCCAAAAATACATTTTGATTCCCAAAATATCTATTCTATGGGGAAGACATCGCGGGAACAGCTTGTTTGTTTGAGATATGGTGTTCTCTCTAAGCACCACCTGACACTGGGAGACATTAAAAAACATGATTCGTTCATCGTAAACCGTAAAATTTAATTTATTTAGGGCCCCATCCCACATCACTTCATGTGTCAACTGTATTTACATAAAAAAATAGTTTTGAGAAGGACGTGCGCCCATATTTACATGGAGCCCTTGGTTCGGTTTATTGAATTAATATTTCATTGTTAATTCCTTCGAGTTCGAACGTGGGGATGGATAAGATCCGTATGTAGCAACGCGTTAATAGTATTTATTAAAATAACAATAAACTCCACTCCGGATGTGTTTTATTATTCGATCTCTAAAATAAACGAAGCGGGGATAAGGCACGCACGATTGTGAAGCTTAAGTACACAATATAGTATTTGCATAGGTCAAAGAATTCCAGTGATACGATATATATATACATTTTAAGGCAAAACGACGAGATTTTAATTATAAGAATTATTTCTCCTATATTTTGACAGAGGAAGAAATAGTACTAGTGTAAAAGACAGGCACCTTTTTTAGCTTTGGGTATTCTGAAATCCATACACTGGAAGCGAAACACGAATGCAATACACGGCTTTTTGCCGACAGTAGTGTCGTGACTTGCACTTGTGAATTCAGATATTCCAGCCAGCCATTTAATATCCAGCTTTTCTAGCCTAAAACTAACAATGTTTTATAATATTTTGTAAGCTATAATAGAAATTGATTTTTTTTTAATGTATTAGAAGCGGAAGGAATGTAACGCAAGACCCGTTGATTTGTGAGGTATTCGTTGCTACCTACAGACAAGGCTTCTACCAAAATTTTATTTAACACGTTTTATATAGAAACCCTTATGTCCCGTGACTGATATATATTTCATTTAAAAAAATATTTGTTCTCAAGTAAGAATTTAACGAAAAACCTCACTAACTAGCAAGAAGCAATTCATTTACTTAATATATTTTTAAATAATTTCCATATTACCCAGATGTCGTGTAAAGAGGTTACCGTGTCTAGACGAAACCTTATCCAACATACAGTATATTGCATTACGACCTTCGATTTTTTATAATTTTTTACCTTTCAAGTAATCGAAACCTCTTTAAGAGTATCCGCTTACCGACAGCCGCGGAGTATCACCAAAAAATCAATTTTCCCCAAATCGATGCGGCTCTGATGGAACGGAATTACCGTTTAGTTACAGAAGCGGGAGGAAATTCGATAGCAAAATATTTCGTTGTGTTATTCGGTACAACATCGGTTCTAGGAATGCTGTAAACATTATCGTTAGTACTTATAAGTTATACAATACGTTTGTTTTAAAATAGAAGCTCGATATGGTGTGGCCGTAAGTATATTATGATTATAATTAATAAGTCCATGAACAATGCCTGTTATGATTATCTCAATATATACACTTAATATAACAACCTCATTGTTCCAATAATATGCATAGTTAGTTAATCATGTCTTGGCATCAATTCCCATGTACTATATTTGTCAAATCAATTTATATTTTTCTGTACCATACATTTCGCCTAGAACATCTGGATATAAAATACGTGTTTGGTATATATGTATATCGAAATTCCGTCCGAGTCACGATGGAACGCCACAGCAAGGCTGCAAAGTAATTTTGATTCGATTTGATCATTTTCTGACTGTCCAGAGTCAAAATAGGTCTACAAGGGATCTTATTTAGATGTCATACACATCTTATTCTTCACAAGCCAAGGTAGTCTTTCTCTATGATAAGACAATCATGGAATTTCAAAATACTTTTTCTGGCTAAGGTAATTTCGTTATTAGTTTATGTTGTTGGTTCTATTCCTGCCTATGGTAACAGAAGCGTTACATTTCAGTACACAATTTTGAACATGAAAAATCCTACCTTTTCTTTCCCTCCCCCCTTAACACAGAATATTAAACTGTACAAAAAGTCATTTTTGCGCTTCACAAATAGTTCTTCAAATAAATTTTATTTCTCTTTCCCTTATCAGGCCTGGTCTCTTTTTTAAATATGTTAAAACAATCGCCATTATTTAGAAAAACCACCGGCGCCACCGAAACAAACAACTGCTCTAAAACCAAGAATTCAGATCAGCGATAGTGCTCTAACCATAAACAATTCCCAACGCCGAGGCTATGTCTGACCCGCCCTGATACAATGATACTAGTCAGAAATTGCAAAGTCGGAGGCAACATTTCCTATCGCCAGTCAAGTCCGCACCATAACTATATTATGAAGAGAAATATCATTCACAACGTTGGCACAACCTAACATGATACTTAAATAAAATACAAGAGTCAAATTTGACCCATTTTTGCATCCGTTTCACTAATAAAGCATAGTACTGATTTTAAATTATAATCCTTTATTAAGATATATTAAATTAAAGAAAATAAAAACATTTGTTCTCGTTCGTTCAGATTTTTAACCCACTTGTAAAAAGGTTGATTAACGAGAAATTAAATACTGTTATGTTTACGCGAGTATCATTATTTTAACGGTCTCGCAAAATAGTAACTTATTGAAAAGTTCCGGCCGGCGTTTCGGGGGCTGTGGGGGGGGGGGGGGCGCGGGGAGAATCTAGATTTAAAAAATGAAAATTAATGTAAATCATTTTCTCTCTGTAATTAAATAATTAGATTTTAAAAAGAACCATATGTAATGTCATATTAATAAATTGTGTAAGGCTTTCACGGCCATATATATACATACATATCATTGTTTTTCGGGTTGGTCGATGAAACGTTATGTCATAATGTCAATATAATTTTGGTAAGTAAATTAAAAATGGTCAGAAATTCAATTGGTTTTTGAGCTGTACGACCGTGTTAGAGCGTGGAAGTGCGTTAATAACTCAATGATATGTCGTACTTGTGATAGCGAAACGTCGAGAACAAATTCTGAATTACGACGGCCGAAATCGAAGACGTTAGTTGATAAAAGGGCAATATTAATTTTGGCCGTTTGTACTATCAGGGCAAATGTATCGCCACAAATAAGGAACAGCGAAGTGGAGCAATCGACAATTGTGTTGCTCGAGAAATAGTTCTCTTCAATAGAAATTTAAATTTTTAACCAAGAACAAAGGGTAGAACTGTGACAAAGATGGATGGGCCCTCACTTTGTCACAAAGGATAGGGGTACACTCATTGTACGCGACATAAAATGGAACCTAGTTACCTGTCCTTTACGCCATTCCAAGAATCTACACTTAACGAATCCCTTTTATAAGAAATAATCTTTAGTACACTTGATAGTTATTCCACATTAATAGAAAAAATATTCGTTGCTCCCAGAAATATTAGCTTTACGTATGTATTGAAATAAATCACTTGTAACGGTTTTAAACACGAAATACATTAGTACTCAAACCTATTTACAACCTTTCTTTTTTTATTTAAAAGTTTTTATTTTCTGACATTTAAAATATATAATTTCATTTCTTCATTTGATGCCTTAAAAAAATATTTCTTTTTGTTTGCCATTATGCATGAGTACCTAGTACCTAACTACTGTAAGCAAGTAATGTTTGAATCTTCTAATTTAAAATTAAACATTTTAACGGTTTAAAACGCGATATTATATATTAATTAAACTCTTCAAAGACTCCCCGTGACTGCTGCAAAGCATCCGAAACGTCGGGCCGAAGTTAAAAATAAGTTTCACTAAGTAATTTATATATATCGCGTTATAACCGTTAGTGTTTTATTTAAATGTGTATTACTCGCGTAAACTACAGACAGTATTATTATTTTTATTCAGAGTAAAAACGACAATTATGACTTCGTTGTCTGTCAGTTTCCGATGAACCGTAGTTAAGTATAGGTATATACATAGTTTAAAACCCTTCGCCCTTAGCAGATTTCTTTTAAATTATCATTAAGTTTAATATACGCGTCACTCAATACGGTTTAAAGTGGATTAGCAAAACCGCATAATGGTTATTGTATTTCGCCACACGAAATGTTTCGAGAAGTCTTGTTTTGTCACCTTCGAATAACAAAACGAGAAACTCGGCCGAGATCAAAGATAAGAACCGTCATCCGTAATACCTTTTCAATCGAAAATTGGCGTGAAACGAGATTAACATTTACTTATATTTTATTAATATGTACATATACATAATAGGGGATTGTACGACCGTTTTTTTATTTCTCTCTCTATAACACCTCATTATGATCTGCTGTAAAAAAAAATATTCAATGATAGAGAGAAGAATAGACAAGCATGGCATTAACTTGATGGATGGTGAATTCCCCAGCGCTGAACCCAATTTTGGTTCTTAATTATATTTGAATCATCTAAGGTATTTGCTTAAACTCAAACCTCTGGACAATTAGTTGTGACCTATTCATTAGAATAACAATGCATCTTCACAATTAATATCTCTATGTGTTTTTTTTGGCACCTTTTAATACACAACATGATTTAAAAGCAAGTGCCTCTGGCAAGCACACCCAAGATCTGTTTTTCTGTCTAGCCGAAAATCTGATAACTTGTTATACCACCTAAACACAGTAGTTGTTTAAAAGTAATTTTTATATCTTTAAAGAAATATAGATGCATCATAACATTTGAAGAAGACGCAGACTATGCTACTTTTGCTACCTATATTAATAGTAGCATAGAAAATGAAATTAAAGTACTCTATTGTAGAATATGATAAAATTATTATCCAAGTCTAAAATGTCTTTATCAATTGATAGCAGTTTTATCATAATCCCTAGCCGATAAACAACGCATGGCAATAATATTATGTAAATTTTATTATACCAAATAGTGTTTATGTTAACTTCCTAAAATTTTAGTTTAAAAAAAAGTAAGTTTTAAAGTTAGTCAAGTCCCAATAAGTATAAATGAAAATAAAGAACAAATCCATATCAACACAAAGAATAAAATTAATAACATAAGGAACCGCAATCTTTCAATGGTAGAAAAACCTTTAACACATAACAATTTTATTGACCTTACTCAACATTCTATTTACAAAGAAACTTTAAAAGCTTAGCTTTATTAATATGAGAAACAATTAATTAGGATTTGACATAAAAAAATGATATTTGCTATTTAAGTACCCATTCAGGTACAGTAAGATAGAATTATCTATAAAGCTTCTACCGACCCATGGTACTGAGAATTTCATAGTACAAACAAGTATAACATATGAAAAATATAACATTTTTAGATGTCTTGTATAATATCATAAATGTTTATAACAAATTAGTACTTTTCTAAGCATATTATACTGCTAATATCTTGTTTGTCTTAGTTTTTTTACAATAAAAAATGCAAACATTATATTTTACACATGATAGTGTTATAATAAATGAAATAAGCAATTGTTCTTCAGCATTTTATGTACTAAAACTTCAAAGCTAATTAGGTGTGACTATGAGTAAAGATATAAATTCTCTTACCTAATAGTCTCCAGACTTCTGCACTGCTCAGGTACACATTGAAATGTGCTAAGCACACTGGCATCAATAAAAGAAACGCCAGTAACTTCATTTTAATGAAAAATATGTAAAAGCTAGTCTCAAATCAGTCTTTTGTGAACGAAAAAAATCAACGGCACATTTTGTTTCACATTTTCAAACACTGTCCAATAAAAGAGTTCTTCGATCTCACAAATTTCGATACACAAGATACACTTCAATAAAATATGCTATTAATGCCAAAATATCAACAACTCAACTCGAAACGCATTGTTTATAATAAGTAGACTTTAACTTCAATTGTAGAGATATTTAACAACTAGGAATAAACATGAATTACGATTGTAAACAATAATATTATAATTGTTCGGCAAGTAAAGCCCCGACACTTCTAACGTGAACCGGAATCGAAACGAAACTGGAAAGTAGAATCATCAAACAGGCTCAACAACGTTCAGTATGGCGTTGACGTTTGTGAAGCTTTGCGCTGTGCGGAAAACAAAATTTGCCCATCACCTAACCAAGAATATTAAAAATTTATTTATTTATTTTCAAACATGTATAATATTATGTATAATAAATTAATCACTAAACCAAAAATAGTTATACGAAAATCTACAATTTTAGCATGAATCAAGAATTTTGATATTTCATTATTAATTGTACACTGTGAACAGTGTTTACTGTTAGTGAATTTTTTTAGCTTGTTTCAATATTTTTACCTTCTTGTATGTAATGGAATTTTCATTTTTAAATTCGCCTAAGCTATTTCGGGCTTTTTATATTGTAACACCAGTAAATAGTCTGTGCCATAAACGTCACTTCGTAATGTCATTACTACATATTTAGTATAGCGCCATCTATTTCCTAAGGTTAACATAATGATAAGTTAATATTTTTACAGGGACATCTAGTTTTAGTTACTTGATTCGCGACGTTTTATAAGGTAATTAATAAAACAAATGATGGCGCTCTTCGCAAATTTTTTTAATATAATATTTTATCATTATTTCAGGTAAAATAAAACAAACAAAACGTTTTTTATTCCATTACACTTTTAATAAAGTCTTCATGTATTTTTCTTAAATAAATAATTATCGTTTCGTTATTAAATATTAATTTTATTAATCCATGTGTAAAAGCGATCGACGTTATATTATAAATGTTATATTAAAATATTTTATATTGCAGCATCATTTAAAAAATCATTAGTGTCTTACAACAAAAAAATCATATATAGGCTGTATTATAAAATCGAGTAATAAAAAACGAGTATAAAAGTTACGAATTACGATACACGACAGTAAAAACAATAACATAAAAGTAAGGCTACATTATGGCACAGAGGAACTTCAAGCGTGACGTGAGAACTTATTTATCTTTAGGTTTTTTCTCCTTTTTTCGTGGCGGAGGAACAGGAGCTTCACCACTAGAAGCACCGTCTTTTTTCACCTTCTTCAACACTTTCTTCTTGGGTGCTTCTGGCTCTGTCTTCTCGGCGAGAGACGATTCAATTTGGGCGGCTGTGGTGGGTTTCGATTTAGGTTTAACGCCGATCTGTGAGAGTGAAACTGGGTCCACTGGTGGGGTCGGCACGTCAGGTTTCGTGACGCTAAGTCCTTCTTGTGATTGAAGTTGTGGAGATATGAGGCCGGTCGGCGACGCTGAAGTGACGGTCGGGGTGCGCAATTCGCTAGCGATGATGGATTGCGCTAATGTTGCAGCGTCTTCGAATTCGCTGTCGGGCGTTGGCAGCGGATCGGCAGCAGCTGGCGGTTTCAACTGCAACTTGCTGGCCGGCCTGCGACGCTCCTCCACTACACAACCAATTTATTCCCGCCTTTATTCTCTCTTTCAGTTAGACTTGTCGTTAGTATTGCGGTCACATTAGAGAACAAGCTCGGTTAGGGCCTGGAACAAGTCGAGGGAAAACAGCCAAGTGGTTAATACGAATGCAAGCATATTTTTAGTAAGAACAGTTGGTAGGTGCAGTTTTTACAAGATCTTTACGTGTCTATTCATTGCCAAATATGGTCTATGCGGTTTGACATTTTCCTTGTAAAAACTTAGTGAAGAATGGGAAGCAAAACCAAAAACAAAAAGTAGAAAGTTAACTTCATTGAAGGAGCTACATTTGAACCCAACGTCATCGTGCTCTACATTTTAAAAATAAATTTAGGTAGCTTAAATTCCGACGCTAAAATTCTTGTAAGTTGAAAAAATCTGTTAAAATTAGACTCGTAGGCTAATGACGTTGACCGCACCTACATGAATTCACTTGGACGCCACCCAACGTCTGCCAAATATACATACCAATATACAAAGTGACGATATTCAAGGACGGGTGTAGTTATAAGTATTTTTAATGGCGCATCATTAAACATAATTCAGCCTTGTATATGTTTTAAGCTGCTGTGTGAGGAGATATGAGAAATGCGATGGAATTGCATAGTTGTGTCGGGTCCAAGTGCTGTCAGTATTACCTTTATCAAAGCCGCGTCTCTTGGGCTGCCTCCTCGAGAGCTGGGTGAAATAACGAAATTTTGAAACGTATGCTCTATAAAATAACATAAAACCAAAAACACAAAACGGCACAAAAGTAAAACGTAATTTACACCGTTTCAAAGGATGCGCCGGTCGGTGAACATCCAAGAAACGATAGAAACCAATAAATTAGTTCAGAATATGAAAACTGCAAAATTAATTCGGTGAGATTGAAGTGCAAAGCCGTTCGATTAGTCGAAATCGGCGCAGTGCTTATGTCTACTCACATTTGGCTGCCGGAACACTAGGCACTTCTTCTTGAGACGGAGTATTGGCTAAAGGAGGACTATCAGATACAGGAGCGTCCGCTTTCTCTGGAGTTTTATCCTGTTGTGAAACCTGGGGCACGGAGTCTGATTCCGGCTTGGTGGGCTCAGGAATTTGCGGTACTGGGTCTGGTGTAGGGACAACAATGGAAACGGGAGCTTGTGGTTTATCGGATTCCGCTGCCACTTTTGCGTCTAGCACTTCACAAGTTTCGGATTTTAACGATTCTTTCTCAGTCTCAATTTCTTGTGGCAAGGGTGTAGATGCTAATTCTGTGGAAGCAACTGATGCTTCTGGCACGGGCTTAGATTCATGCAATGTTTCAATGCACTCGTTTGCAGCATCGGTTGCCAACTCAGCAGACTCCGATTTAGAAACTGACGACATTTCCTTGGGTTCATGCACAGCATCTAAAGTTGGTACAGTTTCAACTTCGGTGTTTGGTGATGCTTGGATGGATTCTGGTACTGAGGGTTCAATAGAGGTTTGTTTTGTAGGGTCTGGAACATGCACATTTTCAGATTCTTTTAAACTAATACTCTTATCATGATCTATGTCTTGAGAAGGTATAGATTCCCCTACTGTTGTTTCATGCGACACGGTAGGAATAATTGATTCAGAATCTGCTTTAGGTACATCTATTGGTGTTTCTGTTTGAGGAATCGAAACAGAAACATTTTCAACTTCAGAAGGACTACTTTGAACGGGTTGTTCTACGGCAATTCCTGAAGTAACTTCAGTTGCCGCAGGCGTTTCAGTCTTAACTTCAGTAATAATGGATTTGGATTCTATTTCGGGGACGGTTTCTGGTCTAGGTTCAGGAACTTCAGTTTTTTCATCTTGCTGGGAAACCGGGTCAATGGGTTTACCTGCGGCGAATGCTGCTTCCTTTGCAGGCACGGGTATATCATTTGATTCGTCGAGCGACGCAGAGGCGAGTTTCTCAACAACCTCTTGTACTTCGGTTGCCTTTTCTACAGGTGCTTGGGGAGATTCTTTTGGTGGAGATGGTTCTTTTGGCGGTGAAGATGTTCCTTGATTTAAGGTTTGGGAAATTTTTGCCCAGATATTTGCGAAAGAATCAGCGCCCATGTAATCTATATTACCAGACTCCCAACCTTGGCGTCGGGATAATTCATCTAATGCCTCTCGTTGAAGAGAAACTCCGGGCTGAACACGGGCTAAGTTGCCAGCTACACCAGTCTGAAACCACAAAAATGCACATTGATTTCGATGCGTTATAATAAAAAATATAATCCCGTTATAAAATGTTTACTGTTAATTTAGTAAGGCTAACTACTTGACACATGCAATTTAAAGATAAACGTGCAATAAAATAAATAATTAATATTTAGTTAAGAGTAAGTAATTAAATTAGTTACAAGGTTCATATTATGACAAGGCGGCGTTGTATATATCAAATATCTTATATCACCAGAAAACACGTAAAGTTAACTTACTTCTTCGCCTTCATCGTAATAATAACCATTTTCCATTGGATCTTCTGCATCTTCGTAGTCATCCAAACCATCTGTAGGTGGTGAATGGGAAGTATGAAGAATAATGGGAGGTATTTCGTGCGAACATAACTTTATTCCTCTGGAATCTATTGTCGCCTTGTGCCTCAAGTAAAATCCATCGTAAGGGTGCCTTGGTCGAATATCTTCATAGCTTTCGACAAACTCACTACCATTTTCATGCACTTTGTGTTCATTATTTTTATTATTGTATATAGGCTTTTCGTGATCCATATGAACGCAATAGATGTAATTATTTTTGTTTTGTAATGGTGTAGCAGCTTCAATGTTATTTTTAGTATTGTGGAAATTATGTTCGACATAGTTGTGTTGCGGTAAGTCATTATGAGGCTCTTTGTAAGATTGAGTATATTCGGTTTGGCTAGCATTATGATTTGGTAAATTGTACATTGAATTATTTTCAAATAATTTATTATTTATTTCGTTGTCCACATTAATTTGATGTGTAATATTATCGTTGTGATTATAAAATGAATTGTCACTGTTGTCGAAAGTGTTATAAGGATTATAATCAACGTGTTTTTTTATAATTGGTTCATAATGTGTATTCTCCCATGCATATCTTCTCGTTTCACTACAATCTGCCGTCTCCGGTTGGACGTATTCTTTCGAATTCTCACTTTTGGGGAGAATATTGCCTCTATACATATCCCATGGGTCATGAAATGTATTTTTATCTAGTTCATAGGCTTCGTAATCTTGAGTTTCGACTTGATTGTCCGGATGGTGCCACGGAAACTCTGAGGTCGGATCTAAAGCAGGCTCGTACGTAGTATAATCCAATTCTGGCTCATCGAATTGTGGTAAATCTTCAATCCTCTCTCTTGTTATTTCTGAAGAAGGCTCTTCTATATTACCCTAATGATTAAAGGCACAAAAACTAAAATGCATGCATCTTGAAAAAAGCTTCGGGCACAAGTGCAGTGCAAAAGCTTAGTTCAAGCTGTGTTATTGGAAAAAGATTACCGCAAAACAAACGTACAAGTAAAAAGTTAAAGTGTTGTACATATTAAGTAATTAATAATATACAATAACATAAAACTATTATCATCAATAGAAGTAAGTTTTACTTGTATGCTTTCAACGGTGATATTTTCGCCAAAATACCAACACCTCACTATCTACTAGATTCCAGTTGCCCAAAAACTAACTAAATCGTGCAAAATAAAACCAATTCGATGTTAACGTAGTTAGATGTTAGTATTTTGGGAAAATATAAAATAAAATCGACAGTCTCAATTCAAACTAAGGCTAATGCTTGAAGCATGAACAAATAGGTAGGTATAATACTTTTTGTTCAGAAAAGAGTGAAAAGCTGGCTAGAGAAATACGTGTAGTAATAAGGGTTAGACGTCTCACCTCATCACTAGACTCCAGTTGAGTATGCTTAGAAAACATGATGTGTTCAGATCAAAGGACTGAATGCGAATGGATTTATGAGGAAAATGGATATTTACAGATTGCGACGTGAAATTGAGAAATTGTGGTTATTAAGAAGAGATTGGGTTACCTTGCGGTAACGGATTTAAATAGATCGTAATCTGATCTATGTATCATATAGGAATCGATGTCAATATCACTATATCGTATTCGTGTTATAAATAAATCTCTGTATATAACTTACCATTGATACATCTAACTGAGTATGAACACAGGTCCTGAAGAGATCCCACCATAACTGCAGGAACCCTTTCAAATGTTCTGGGGCGTCCACGTTTTGAGATTCAAAATTATAATGCTGAAGCCACGGTTTCGCTGGACCGATGAAGTGAATGATTTTCAGGTTCTGCCCGAAACTGAAAAGTAGACAAAGATTTCACGTAGTAAAAAACAACGTTATTTTTATAAAACTTAAATAAGATATAGGTATTGTGTCTGCAATTAAAACGAGTAGTATATATTAAATTAAAACGTTTTTGACGGTTTAAATCTGGTGAAACCTGGTAATTAATCTTTAACTACGAGCTTTTGAATGCAACAAAATTTAGAGCAGCCACGAAATTAATTATCTTTTATATTTTGCCTTTTAATTTATTTAATACTACAAAAAGTAAGTTTCTAATTGCACAGGAAAAGGGTATGGGTTAAACACATTTCTGTGTCTGTAGTGTCACTGAACGATTTTATTTTTAGACAAATTTTTAATCCGACTTGTGTTCTTTATGAAATAAAATAAAAACTTCTAAAAATAAATAGTAGTAAAAAGCGCGTACACACGATTATGATCTCAGATGAAAATCAGGTTCTTGTATCTGTGAAAAGGTTCAACCAGCGTGGTAAAGGGAGAGGTGACTTTCTAGTTTATAGTACTTTTAATGAATGAGTTGTACGCTGTAGTGTGTAAAATTTTACGTATGATAAACAGTAGAGATAGGTCGCCTATAGTTTATACGAAACCGAATATTCGGTTCGTATTTTAATTGTAAAAACTGGATTTAAATATGCTTTACGCTTAATTACTTTTAAGTTTTAGAATTTCATTCAGTTTAGAGAAATTACTTTAACTAATAATGGCCCTATTATTATTCTATTACGCTTGTTTTTTAATTAGGAAAACATTAACGACCATAGACAGTATGTAACTTGATGTAGCTTAGCTTGGATACATTCATTTCGAAGCGTGAGATAAGAATGTGACTTGTACTAAAGTTCGGTTTAATCAAATGAAAACCACATTTCGTCCATCCGTAATAAATTATGAACGGAGATAAAAAAAATTAACTCACTGTTTCAACGCGGGCAGGTACGAGTAAAAGGCTGCAGATGTAACATTGTAAAGAAATGGTAGTCGCTTATTGCTATCTGTGGACCAGTCGGAGAAGAAAGAATTCAAAAGACCTTGATCGCCGCCTGGAAATAAAAAATCAAATTAGCCACAGACTATAAATATGAATTGCGTACGAGTTGCACGAAGTCAACATAGAATTATTTATTTTTGTGCATGTACCATCAAAACTTCCGCGTTCTTGCGCGAATCTGATGAGTCTACTGAAGGTATCTGCCGAAGGTTTGAAGACAAAGACGCCAGAGTTAAAGCAGTCTGGCCAACCTACATCTGGAGCCGCTGATAGCTCCTCCCTTTCAAACAATTCATCACAGTTTTGGACAACCTGTAACAAATTTAGGAAGATGTTAAACCTAACGACGTCATGAAATCCTGACGCCGACGAGGGGCATAGGCCGACATTTTTCTAAGTAATTATCGCTTGCACGTTAATGTTAAGGATAGATATATACAGTTGATGAGATTTTAGCTCGTTTAAAGAGGAATCATTCTCTTTAAACATATTTTTGGAAATCTTGAACCGTTTTCGCAAGACCCGCAACGGAAACTCACAAAGGTATTGTGTCCCGAGATATTGTGTCAAGAAAGTATATATAATTTTTTGTCCGAGATTCAAATCTACAGCCTCCCACGCATTGCAATGTATAGCATTATTTTTGAATAAATCGAGTTAATAAGTTATAGATTAAGAAATTGTAACTTTCTTTAAGAAAGTGAGTATGACTTTTACGCTTCCAATTACAAAAAAAATAATAGTTCTTTTCAAGGGGATAAGTATTTAAAAATACAGTCATATTTTTAATTATGAAATAAATAGTATTGTGACGTAACTATTAATAGTTAAAATAGTGTAGTCAATCTACATTTATTTACAACCGCCTTATCACTTATCTCTCAACAGTCATGATAGGAAAACAATATTTTAGTAACTACATCGTACTAATATACATTTCGTTCAGTTACGCAGTTTACCACGTAAAGCCGTCGGTCCGACGACCAATTTAGTGACTCAATAAGCCAAGGGTAGCTCAACTACTAATTTACGAGTCGTAGGTTCGAATACCACCGAGTCCAATATATTTCTGAGTCATTAAAAAGAAACTGGATGATTTAAAAAAACACTTTAACGGTTTAAAACGCGATATATTAGTTAAACTTATTTGAAAATGATTTTTAACTTCGGCCCGACGGATGATGTTGCACTCCTGGATATTTAAACCTTCTGTGCACGTGATACCTTCTCAAAATATGGATGTCCACTATATTTTTATCGAAACTCCATTTGACATAATAACCCAGCGATAAAAACTCACTATGTACCTTACTCAATTAATATCACACGCTATCTTCATTATATATAGAATGTTTTCATATATCATACACTCATTGAGTGATATATTTGTATCCATATATTTAGCGTTAAAAGGGCGTATTTCACTCCTGGTTTTGGCTAAGACAAATTTATCACATTAATGTACAAGCATTTTAAAGTGTCCAAAAACCATTTAAGCAGCCAGACTGTAAAACTTGGCTAGATAAATTTCACTTTTCAAATTTCAAATGAAAAATATTATCCCCCAGTGGCCGGTTTCCCCCCCCTTTCCCCTTTCCCCGTCGGATAACCTCATGATGTAAAGTGTAAGCCGTTGACGAGCTGTAGGACATTTTAATGGCGACTTAGAAAAACACAGGAAAACGCGCGTTTTGGACGACGTCCAATAATTAGAAAAATATTTGGAACGGGGCTATCCGACGCATCGTGTTACTTCTGCCGTCTACGTCCGTTAACATTGACTTTCTTATCGTGTAAACAATTATGTCGATTCGAAATAGCTTTATGACCAGACGAACGCGAAAAGTCGCCTAGTATCTTTGATGCTTGGTTTCAAGAACGCGAACTTGATAACGTCAGATATGATTAGAGATCGTTAAGTTAAATATCTATAATATATTATGTTCTCGCATGTTAATATCCAATATTACGATAAGATGTGTGTAAATTGTTTTTATATAACGCAATGATATCTTAATTATAAAAACAGAAATGTTTTCTCGATTAAAGCTTATTTTTAAATATTTAAGACCTAGAGACGTTATAATTTTTACGTGACACATAAGAGCTGAAATAGAATTGTGGTACAGTGGTAGGCGGACTGCTGATATGGTTCTGGGTTCAAAAGCACCACTGAGTAGTGTAGTTTAGTATGAAATATATATTTTTTATACTAAATGCGCTTATACACTAATATTTTAGTCACTAAGTAATTTTGTAATGCAAATTAAAAATCTATTTAGATTGAAAGAATTTGAGGACTCGGACAGCTTGAACCGGCAGCCACAACGGTTTAAGCTGCTGCTCTAACCAATTCAGCTGCCGTGTCATAGAACAACAGCAAGGAACGCTCTGGATGTTGGTTCGATTCCCGCCCGTGTCGTCAATTTAAATAGATTTATTTTGCATATTGTGAAATATATTCAAGTTTTTTGCGAACATGTGATAATGTTAAACTTTTAAAAATTTTGTTATATTTCGTTATTTCATTTTATATACATATTTGTGTTAAGAAGTGTTTTATCATCATAACTGTCTACGATCTCGCCTGTGATTTACTTTATATTTTCTATTTACTACAAAGTAGTAAATAGTCAAAATAAATTATAAACATTTTGTAATTGTAATCTTTTAAATTAAGTTTTAAACATTTGTAAATAAAACTTGGTAATAAATCTTTTAATTATAGTATAAGAAGACGGAGTTAAACACATACATAATTGTAATTACTTTCTTAAAGCATCAAGTCTCACCAAAATATCAGCATCCAAGAAGACGCATTTCTCATACTGTGTAAGATTCCAACAGTGTATCTTGGTAAAGGTGATGCCCAGTTCTGGTCGCTGCAGCAACGCTAAATGAGCAGCATCTTGGGAATCCAGCACGTCCACAGTTATTACTTCGGCGAATACTGCTTGAAGACGCTCCCTGTAAGACGAAGAAGAAGGTGGTTCAGAGATTTGTTACATAACCCCACCACAATTGGCCTATACTATGGTAAGCCTTGTATATTGTCACTTTTCAACAGATGAAGTCTGATGCCAAAATAGGAAAACCTATACGACTTTTGACAAAACTCTTTATCGCCCAAAACCCCCCCCCGGGGGCCCAAATTAAAAATCATTTTCAAATAAGTTTAACTAATATATCGCGTTTATTAAGCCGTTAAAGTGTTTTATTTAAACGTGTACTACCCGCGTTAGCTATAGACAGTATTTAGAACTCTTTATTATTGTAGTAATAAAAGTTTTAGGAAAACATGCGATACGAAAACATTTAATTTAGAAACGGAAGCAGATTTCCACCATGATGTAATATTGTAGACGTCATCTACTCTTGAAATTCTATTGATGCGAATGTTATAATAGTAATCAATATCTAACATATTAGACTAGAAGCTTTCAATCATGTAGTAATAAATTATTTGGAGGGTACATGGGTTCGTTTCTCTGGCAAAATCTCTCTTATAAAGATCTAGTAGTAGTGATTTAGCTTAACGTTCGAAATATTTAGGTAACGGAGAGGCCACTAATCACTGACGTGGGATATGATCTGCGATGGGGGTGGGAGTTAGAGTAGGAGTGACATGAGGTGAGAGTGTTTTGTCAAAGTAGCACTTACAACATAGATTGGCTGCAACAAAATGCGCAATTACATAAATTAATAAACAGCTTAAATAATTACAAATTCTACCCCAAGTCACTATTCCACGCGAACGAAGTCGCGGGCACAGCTAGTGTCTTATAATCAACGGGTCGTGGGTTCAATGACAACCAGGTCTAACATGTGTCTAATAGATTTATAATTTTCCTGAAACATGTTGAGCTTCGTCTAGAAATCTGAATATTCGATGGGTGGAAGGATAATCGAAATTCCGTCACGAACTGTTTAAAAAGCTGAAGAGTTTAATCGCGTATTGATTTCAGTCTGTGGATTTCCGTATATCCAAAACCAAAAATAGGTCGACAGCTTAGCTAATTTAGATGCTATAACGCTAGGATATTTCACCTTTCATCACGTCACATGTTTACTTCTCTGTCCTCCTTTATTATAAAAAAAATTACATATATAACATATAGACATAATCCGTTAATTTCGCCCATAAAAATCGTCAAATACATATATTTTTGAAAACTTTAATATTTTTCACATGTTGCACATGAAGGCACTATTTAATTTAACAATCGAAAATAGTCATTGAGCTGACTCGGTAGCTCAATTGGTGGAGCAACAGCACGGAACGCTGACGATGCCGGTACAAGTCCTGCCCGAGTAGAATTTTTTTTTCAATTTATTTTCGATTTTTAAATTACATATATTTTAGTAATTTAACGTACCTCATAGCATCAGTTACTGAAGGTGTGATGAGGACAACCGCTGGGTAAGCTGATCCAAGTCGGCGTAAGGAGTGTGCAAGGACCAAGGCCCCGAGACCGTAAGAGTCGTTTGTAGCTAAGGTGACCCATGCTCGATCTGAAATTGTGTAATTATTTAGCATCTATGATGGGAGATGATAAAATATATGTCATGTGCTTTTGTGTGTGTGTGTGTATGCTAGAACACTCCTCTGAAGTTAGTTAATAAGCCTGAGATTTTGGTATAATATTAAAGATTAGAGATAAGATATTCAGACATTCAGCCGGTTCATGTTCTGCACGTGTTGTAATTTTTTTCAATCCAAATAGATGTCTTTTTTAATTTTCACATGTTAATGAACGCGATGGCTTATATAAAATTAAATTGTATTTTAGCCTGAAAAAGAAATGCATGGGCAGGATTTGAACGACTACACTATTTTATTCTGTTGCTTACAAAGCTACTGCATCTGTTGATAGCAAATTTGACTCTAACAATAGATGTTGTGTGTCTTGATGATAATTACAACAGTAACGCAGTAAGATATTGTCGTAGGTTTGAGTCCATCTCTTATTTTTTAAATTCAAAATACATATTTAATCATCACTTGAAGAAAGAATTATTTCTTTTATTAATGTCAGTTGTGATAAATTTGGTCATAAATAATAATGTTCAATAAACACATGTAAACCGCATTCTAATTGCCAACAACGTAAATATCGAAAATAAATTCAGCACTTCTGGAGATGCTGGAGGAAAATAAATCTGGATTTAAATGTGTCGTATCAGACTCTTGTGCGTCTATAATAGATGTAAGGAAGTGCGCAATTCCCTCCCACCGGCATTTGTGACGTCGTAGAACCTACTATTCACTAAATTATACTGGCACGTGTCAAACTTGGCGCGTACCATGCGTCTGCGCAGCATTTCCCTAGTGCACTATCTGGTATTTCATAACAAAGCAAAAAAACGATTTAGATCAGAAAGAATCTAGACAACGAATATATCACATTTTCAATAATCATTTATAGTACTATACCGCAGTAGAGCTATCTACGTTATATATTTAGCGGTTAGTTCGAACAGAAATTATTAAGAAAAATACCCTTTTAATACTGTATGTAGTTTACGCGGTAGTACACATTTAAATAAAATATTTTAGCGGGTTTAAAGCACGAAATATATTAATTGTTCTTATTTGAAATTTAACTACAGTCTCCCCGTTACCACGGCTGCTGCAAAGCATCCGAAACGTTAAAATAATTTCCAAATAAGTTCAACTAATATATTTCACAAAAGTAAAGTAAAGTAAAGTAATTTATTTACATTCTTATTCACCCAAGTTCTTTTGACATAAAAAGTGTATTTATTTATAAAACTTATTCTACCTAATATCTATTGCTTTTACATGAACTGAATCTTTGTATTGTATAATAAAGATATAATCTTATGAATTTAATAAAATTGCTACCTAATTATGGGACATAAAATGGTAGTTACGTTTTCTAGAACACGCTGTACTTGCAGAATGCACAGACTAATCGAATTATAATCTCAAATGAGTAGACAATACAAAGGACTATGAATTACTGTTTGAATTATTCACGTCCAGAGTCTGTGAGGGCGTGGGCCTAACATAATGTGACTCCTTGTATATTGCAGACAGGAGCACATTCTATCTGCGTTCTATTCCAAAATAGCGCGACGAAAATACATTTTATGTGGCATTATCTACTAGTAATACCTAATACAAGTTATGAAGCCCGTACTGTGTTGACAATAGCTTAAAAAAACATTACAAATGAGGCCGCTAGAGGCAGAGTAACCTAACTGCAGTTTTTTTACTATCTACATCTATATTTTAATAGTCTAAAAATGTTAATCTAATAGAGCACAGTGACCGAAAATTGTTCACATATTTTTTACACATATAATAGTTCAATTTATTTTCGCCCAAGTTAATAGCGCATTTTTATTTATTTTTTATAAGGCCACTCTGCCACTAGCTGCCTCAAATAACTTCTACTATTATTATAATATTAAATAACAATCTCGTAAGACAAAGTCAGTTTTAGTTATTGCGAACTTAAAAATATATGTAAAAAATAATATTTATTTATAAAAATTGTAAAAAAAACTTTCAAGTTAAACGGTTTTATTTTTTGTGTACTGAAAACTATAAAAAACTTAAATTTTGACATAATCGTCGTGTGTTAATCGAGTAACGCTTTCATTTGATACCCATATTGAGGGGGTTAAGGAAAAATATGTAATCCGCCATTTTGTATCGGCGGCCATCTTAAATTTATAATGTTATTAATTTTGTTATATTGTATTGTCATCTAAATTAAATGTGTGTACCTAATTTCAGATCAATCTGACAACGGGAAGTTGCTTAAATTTCAAGTTAAATAAAACCGTTTAATAAAATGATTTCAATTGTCGTTACAAATAACTTATTCAATTCTTAATTTATTTAGTGACCGCGATGACACAATTCACTTATCTTAATTAAGATACTTCACAAAACTATTGTATCTGCACGTATTATGAAAATATAAACAATAAGAAATAATAAAACATGCAATGTAATGATACTTTCCAATATCGGGTAGTTGGTACAATATCAATCTAAACAAAATGTTTACATTGGCTCTGGTGATTGAAAAATACACGAAAATTGATTACATTCAGTTTGTCTATAAAATTTGAAAACTTTAATATTTTCCGCATGTTATTGCACATTATATAAATTAAAAGTTTATATTAGATTTAAACAATTTACGACACTTTCGGAATTTGAACCGGCATCCACAGCTTACCGTACTGCCGGTTCGAGTCCTACCCATGACATAATATTTTCAATCTAAAATCGATTTTTAATTTGTCTAAATGCTATCACAGATGATATCAGCGCAAAAGTGTTACGCAGCGGCGTAGATTCTGGTGTTTAAATTAGACACCGGCAAAAACCAATAAGGCACTTGAGAGTAAAAGCGAAGGATCAAATACTCGGGACTCGGGAGCAATGTCCCTGTGGTTTCTATTTAGGTACGACCCGTCTGGTTAGAGTTAACCACGCGCTCAGAACTGTATAAATCAACTAACTTTCGCCCGCTTCTTCGCTCAGCGGTTGGTGCAAAGCGAAATTCCGTTTGTATGGAAGTTATGATATCTATTCTATTTCTAAAAAAACATTGTGTGTCCTACGAATCCTATTTAATAAAATACACTTTTAACTGTTTAAAAAGCGAAATATGCTTATCGCTAAACTTTAACTACGATGTTTCGGATGCTTTGTGTTTTTAAATTAAACCGTTAAAAGTATTTTATTTAAACGTTAGACGTCAACGTCTGTTATTTACCATAAAACATTTTTTATTGTATAGGATGGATCAAAGACTGTCTACAGTTTATGCGAGTAGTACACATTTAAATAAAAACACTTTAACGGTTTAAAACGCGATATATTCGTTAAACTTATTTGACAATGATTTTTAACTTCGGCCCGAAGTTTCGGATGCTTTGCAGCAGCCGTGGGAGACCGTCGGGCCGAAGTTAAAAATCATTGTCAAATAAGTTTAACTAATATATCGCGTTTTAAACCGTTAAAGTGTTTTATTTAAATAGGATAGATCATTTATCGAGCGTTAGGCTATACCACATCTTAACAAATGTATGTGCCTATTTTTTACGATTAACTCATGAGAACCGTTTCCATGGTAATCAAATTTAGTCGATATGATTGCATTATTACCAGTTGTTAGTTATCATATTAATCTTGCAAACAACAAAAAACCGTTTGCCAAACCAACTAATTAATAATAGCATTCTTTAAATGTCTCTTATCAAACGCATCGTGTCGTTCGTCGTTCGTCGTTCATCTCTTTTGCCTGTGTCGCTTGCGCACAAAATTTTAAAATGATATTTTTCCACTTAAAGTAAAACATGTACATCGCACACATATAAAGTACACAATACAAATGCTATCCACTGGCTTGAAGAAAAAACGCACTAAAATCATTCAAGCAAAGAGATTAGGTAGAACATATCAACAAAGTGGAAGTAAACGCAATTCATAATTAATTGTCGTAATCTGTTACACGTTCGTATTATAGCTGAATAGTATAAATCAATAGTTTGTACAGCTTTGGAGATCTATCGTTATAAATCGATAACGGAAAAAGGAGTTTTTTTTTATGATGACAGACAAGCATGGGGCCATATAACTCATAAGCAAGATGTGCTGTCGATCTATTTTCGCTTTGGATATTAACCAACCAAAACGCGATTAAACTTGACGGATACTTCATTTGTGGAAGGTGGTTCGTCACCCGGACGGTATTTCTATATTCCTATCACTCATTTCATATTGTGATTTCCAAACGCCGTCCAACATGTTGCAAAAAAATTAATTGATTAGAAAAGTCTTGGACCCGGTGGGGATCGAACCCGTTGATTATTACATTGCTTACACCAACGGGCCCGTCAAAATATTTTATTTGTGCACATGGGAGACAGTGATGTATTACCAATTATGTCACTTGACTAAAAATTAACATAAGATACTTATCAATAATTACCATGGTCTTAGACCAGACTAATTCAATACTTGTGGGTTGTATTAAATAACACTAGATGACCGCAAGACAAAACAGGAACGCGATCCTTATACGTATTAGTAATGTAATTATCAATAGTTGACGTCTTAATTTTTATAAATAACTTCAAGGAGGATCCTAAACAATAATAAATATTTTCTCAAGCACAATAACTAATAAAGTAATAATTTCAAAATTATTATAAATATGTTATTTTTCAGATTAAATCATAAAGTTATCTTAAAACGGTTTCAACAAAAATTGTTGCATTTTCAGTAGTTTTTAGGATCGCTAAATAATGTTCTTTACCTGTTCCGTAAGTAAATAAAATAGTAATTAAATCATAATCTCAAACAATTTGGAAAAAAAAACCATGATAATATTCTCAAAAAATTTGTGTAACCTCAACCTCAACTTTTACTAATTTTACTACATTATTAAAATAAAAAATATAAACAAACGAGATTACAAACTATACACAAACATTGTACAGCATTTAAATACGACAGAATTAAAAAAACACATATGTAGAAATCAATAGTTAATGATAGAGTATAATCAAGATTAGTTAACAGAAAAAGGTAAGTTAAAAATGACATTGCCAAAATCGCGTTTTTTTTTTCAATAATGTAGATTTAGTTTTATATACATATCTTCAAACTTGTATGCCACCAATTAAATGACAAACGACAATTAATTTATCAGCTGATCTGACGTTTGCGCAGTGCCATCGAATTACAATACGTCGTGTTGAGTGAAGAGACTAATAAAGATCATTGCAAATACTAAATAAAAACAAGGTTAAATTGATACCGGTTTATACCTATTGGCATATTTAAATTGTAGATAAAATCGAAATTATTAAAATGTTGATATTATGTCAAGAGAATTAAGGCTAAAATTAAAACTACGGTTTTATTATATGTAATATGATATGAAATAAGTAAAATGTTTGTGTATGTATTGGAAAAAAAGAGTTTTTACTGAGAGACTGATAGATGATAAAACGTTCTTAATTTGACCTTTAACGTAGGCCCGAAAGTTATAACATAAGACTCCACTGAAATGTATCACTTGTGACCCTACATTTGGTGTAGTACAAAATATTATTTAATTTTCTGTTTTGAAAATTTGTTAGTTATAACACTTAACACGGTTTTAGATATTATTACCTATATATAATGAATGAACGTTTTATTAACTATATAGATTTTTTTCTAACAAGATTTTATAATTATTGAGCAATTTTTTCAACTACCCTATAAGAAAAATTACAGTGACTTGAAAATATTTACAATTATTTTTTTTACTTCTCGCTATATTATGCAAAATTTGTTTTATAACTACCTAAAAATTTGAGGTCAAGGGTAGGTTTATAAAATGTTTGAATATCGAATAAATTTGAATACATACTTGTCATTTTGAAGCCGGCAGTAATTTTTATGTGACAGTTACAGTCACCTCTATTGTATCACAACTACCGCGCTAGTCGATCAAATGCGAACGACCGACGTGCTCGACCGACCGGTGACCAACCACAGCAGAACCACAGTACACGCCACGCGCGGCTGAGTTTCATTTGACAATTTACTTTACAGAATGACGTTTCGTTACTCAAATACCTCTAATTCAAATAATTCTTAAAGCTTAAACATTAACTTAATTCCTGTTTAACTAAACAAACGTCATTTTAACACTATGAAAATACTTGTCAATGAATACAAGTTTGTTTTGTAATTAATATCGTTTCTCGCAACTGGCAGCAACGTAAAATTTCAAGATGGCAACTCGTAGAACAGCTGTTCATAGCGATCGATAGATGTCGGTGGGTGTCGCTTTATTTTTAATACTTGCTTAGTATCTTAGTATACCATATATAGCTAACGGTACCCGTAGTAAAATACGTTGCCCGTTCAGGCGATGATCGCGTTGAGTCTGAAAAAATAAATTAAAAATATAGTTAGCATGAAGAGACCACTGCATATAGAAAAATGTTGGAGGGATCAATATTGTTATAACTTTCATGCCGATAAAAAAATATTGCAGCGCACTTATAGAGTAATGCGTTAATATGAAGACAGTGTAGTGTTTGTTTGCGGTGTTTCGGTGGTAACGATGGCTAACTCCCCGACCAGTATCGAGACGCAAATAGACAGTTTCTTGGAACAATTTAAGAGAAGTGCCTCGAAGGCTGTGGAGGAGCGGATGGACTGGCCTGACGGTCCATCACCAACAGGCATCGTCAAATCACGCAGCAGCTGCTTCACCTTAGATTATCTTGCAGGTTAGTGTTTTATTTTTTGAATACATATACCACAGGCTACAATAAATATTTAACTGAATTGTAAGTCGCTGACAGGTAATGTAATAAATTAATTTGAACACGTAGGTACGTAATCGTATTATGTACTTATTCTGGATACCAATCTTACGCATCTAGATTGGATAAAAAGTAAACACGGATCAATTCACTGCTTAGAAACAATAACTATTTGTGTCCGTCATAATAGTTTCATATCCTTGACTTAAAATATTGTTTAAAGTTATCAAATATTATATAGCTACGTTGGCTTTTCCAGTTTATTTTTATTAACGTTTGATGATAATAATAATACTACTTTTTAAAATCATAGACGTACTTAAATTCAATGCATCAACTGTTTCTTTAATTATTATAAGCCACTATTAAATGACACCAAATACAATTTCTTATCACAATCTAATTGTTTATTTTAATCGTTACCTACGACTGTATATTAAGAGGTCATTACTCGGTACAATTAGCATCTTTAATTAACTTTAAAAGCAATTATTTGTTGCATTCTTGGAGTATTATAATTTAGGCCTTGGTGAACTCTCATAGGTTCGATTTTTTTTTATCAATATAAAGTTTTAATAGGCAATTAAAAATATAGTTTTTGTCGATAACAATCACGAGTGCCCTGTTCGTATTTATTTCTTTCGTTTCTGTGGCTTTTAACCTCGATAGAAATAATCATTTCTAGAATCCTTAAGTATAATAACAAAAACTGTGGACCGTGCAAGCTTTTTGGCTTTGTAGGTAGGTAACTCAGCTGAAAACAGGGCGTTAAATACATAATAAAGTTATAACGACTATTATAACAATTATTCTTTAATCATGTACAAACCCACATCATACAAATATATCGTATGACGTAAAACAATAAAAATACTTATTAGAAAAATGTTAAAACTTCTATTTTATTTCTTGTTATTTGCGTCTATAGCATAAGAGCTTTCTGTTAAGCCCAAGAAAGGCGATTAGATAAGTTTGAGCACCTACCTACTTAAAATTCGGATAAAAATTAAAATGAACTTTTCACGGCGGCATTCGTTTGCACGTAGCGGAAAAATTACCTCATTTGACACTTGCTGTCACATTTTAAAAAGTAATAATTTATATCCAGGACCCGTCAAATCTAACAGTGCTTTGCTTTGCTATGGGAGTCTCTAATTTTTTACTCTATAGGTAAAACGCTATTTCCTTATATTCTTAGTCGGAAACGAATTATCGACGATAATCAACAAAGGTCTAGTACATATTGACGTACCTATATCATCTAATATTTCGGTATTTACTGTTCGATGAACCTTTAGCCTATAGAATTTGTAATAAAGAAATTATTCGAGTTTCTTGTACACATTATTGTTAAGTTTCACAAAGGATCTAATAAGAAGAATGTATTATAAATAAAAGTAGTAATGTTAACCAAAAAATGAGTACTTCCCAGGTGTTTAGGTTTTCTTTTATATTTAAGAAAATTACATCTGACTCAAAATATGTACAAATCGAGATGATGATAGCAGGTTGCTACATACCGTATTGTACTTATATAGTTCGGTTCCGCGCTAATGCGGACCCCTCTTAGGGGCTATGACTGTCTCTATGTTATTATTAATATGAATATTATATACCTAACATCCACTTAAATGCGTAACTACGTTTCAATGTCGTTTATGGTTATCTAAAATTATATAAGGCAGAAACATAAGACAAAAATAACGCATGATATTCTTATATACATATTATATAAGAATATCATGCGTTATTTTTGTCCAGTGCGTAACGGTCAGTGGTTTTTTTAAATATGAGTATAAGAATGTTTCAATTGATATATTATGGTTTATCAATGTGATAATTAATCTGAGATTAGAATTTCCAAGTAGGAAACCCAAAACATTAACAACAATACAAATTGGTAGAGGTAAAATTAAATTTCCCGCACTCAAACTATTGACACAGCCGCTGCGCGGCGTCGAATGTCGATACGGAAACAGGCGCCAGTAGCGCCGCCCGGCGACCGCGCACTGTACTATCGACGTGTTCTACGGCGTCCTCCGATTATATTCACGGAAAGTGAATCGCCATATTGCTTCCGTGAATTCAGTGAAATATTCGTGCATTTCTCTTCAATTATGACTGTAATATCAAAATGAAGTGATTCCAAATAATCCATATAGGTTCGCTGATAAGTGGGATTGGTTTTTGCACTCCTCGCACCTCGATTTGGTGTGAAAAAGGTAAGTTTTGTTCTTCCTTTGCTATGACTATATGGCCCAATATTCCACGGGAGTTCGATCCGCTATGCGATAATGAAACTTAAAAAACGCGATTAAGGTTAATAATTGCACGGTTTTTGTTATGTTTATTTACATGAATTTGAAAAGTTATCGCGGTTTTCTTGAAATAATCTTGGGGTTGTCGGAATATGTTGAGGCTGGGGCGGGCTTGTAGCTCGTTCGATGGCCATTGTACGATGTACATACACGTATGTAAGTACGTACATGTGATTTGACATGGATGTTGGTTATAGAGTAGCGTCGGCATAACGATGTCTTTTGAGAAGATGGAAGTGGTGAATCCGGCTGAAAAAGAGGCTAGTGAAGTGTTGCACTCCTTGTTATCTGTCGAGAGGCGCAGTGTGGATAGCAAAGAGGCGATTATCGTTTCAATACCGTCTGACCAGAATGGAGGAGGCGAATATGGAGAAAGCACCCAATGGCATACCCCTGTTATGGGCCAACATTCGGTGTTTGAGCTTGGAGGCGCGCAAAATATGCAACAACATAATTATAATGGACATCAAGAGCAGGTATGCCTGTAGAAATTACTCTGAACTTTATACATTCCTTACACATAAATAAGACAGTGAATTTGCTGTTACATTTAGTTAAACACTTATGTTAAATCTTTCAGGTTTTATGGCAAGGCCATACGATTCAAGTGGAAAATGGGGATGGAAATATGCAAGGAATGCCCACCCAATATAGCCTAGAATTTGAGACCAATGTGGAAAATCAAGAGATGGATGTAGAGACTAAACCTAAAATGGAAAAAAAGGCAGTAATTAAGCGAAAGAAGAAGGTAGCAGAGTCTGAAAGCGATGACGAAGTGCTTGGAAACGCATTGGAAGATAATCCTGAACAGGTATATTTTGCTACACTTTTATATGTTGGGTGTTACACAAATATCTATCCATATGATGGAGCAAGAAATTCTCATACCTAGCACTAATATACTTGTATAGGGGGCTCTTTATGATAATAAATTGTTTTTCATGTTTTTTTGGGCTGCTTTTGGAATGCCAAAAGCATTTCAACAACCAATGCAAAAAATATTGTTTTATTATTAGTATCTCTATTGCAATAAAGTTACTTGATTTTTCTAATATTTACATAATATATCTTCAGGTAAAAGAAAGATTGAAGAGAGGCTGTGATTGCAAAGACAACTGCTATCGTGGACTGAACCCAGAAGCCGTATACCGCCACCGTCTTAACATAGCTGAATTAACTAAAAGTGAACATGATATGTATTTAATGGGCATCACCATGGCCAGTCTTGCGAATCCAGCAGAAACCTCCCGGCACAAAGTCAGAAGGAGATTAAGGGCATGTTATGTATACCAAGGAAGGAAGGTCTGTTTAGAAGCTTTCTTGTACCTCGAAAATGTTACCCATTACCAGCTAAAACGCATTCGACAACACGTGATGACGCACGGGGTCGCCCCGCGCATACACGGTAATGTAGGTAAGAAGCCATACAACACCTTCACATTGGATATTTATAAACATGCAACTAACTTCCTAAAGGAGTATTTAAAACAACACGCCAGTTCACCAAAAGATGTTCAACCATCCGCTGAAAGTGGCAAGAAGGGAACTAAGACTGTCATTATACAAGGTGATTCCAGGAAACACTTGTTCGAAGCTTATAAGGAGTATGGAGAAATTCTAGAGCCGGGAGTGAAACTAATGGGCTATTCAACCTTTAGGGCATTTATGAAGGACCAATTCCCACATGTGAAGTTCGCTACGAAGAAACAAGAAATGTCTAAAGACATGGTGCCATTCCGTAGCGGTAAATGCATGAGTTACGATAAAAATAAAGACCCACTCAGAATACAGCAAGAGAAGGAAAAGGCAGAGGCAAAGAAGGCAGCTATTGAAGCGAAGAAGAAAGAAGAACACGAAAGAGAACAGCAGGCACAACAACAAGCTCAGCAACAGCAGCAACAACAACAGGTTCAACAGCAGCAGCAACAAGTTCAACAAGTACAAGTGCAACATCAACAGATGCAAAATCAACCGCACGTTGTTATACATCAACAACAGCCGCAACAGCAGCAGCAAATGCAACAACAGATGTTAGTGCCTCAAGTTAGCCAGCACCAGCAGGTTCTAACACAACAAGTGGGTGGTGTACAGCAAGTGTCTCAGCAACATTGTGTTCAGCCTCTCGGTGTGTCCGAAGATAACGGGCAACCAGTGGAGATGGCGCAACAAGTACACACAATACCTCTAGCTGTAGTGCAACAGCCTCAACAGGCGTACGCTATAGTCACTCCTGTTTCCCACTTTCAGACGAGGGTGCAAGGTGCTTGGTACAGGCATTGACAGGACCATGTATTGTCTGTGGAATCAACTAATGGGAAGCACAAAGTCTACTTATAACAACTTTGTTCCCACCAATGGACCTATAGGGATGTTTATTCATGTGAAGTTACTCGAAATCACAAACAATTTATTTTTTACAATCTCAGGCTATTCACTATTATTGGCTGTCAGAATAAATACAATTATAAGACTAATGATAAATAATATTCTGCAAAGAAACATGGAAGGTTTAGAGGGGACAGTGAGAGTTGGACAACCTAATGTCCTCCATAAAGGGGGATTAGGGAAAATGGCTGATATCATTCCTCTGTGTCTCCAATAGATAATAATAGTATCACAATAAGCTGCCATTTCAATAGTTTCCAAAAAGTGGCCTTCAAGTGCATTTGTAAACACCTTGATAGGTCTGTACTTACGTAACTTTGGCAATAAGTTAGCAAAGACATAGACACCTTTTCAGTATTGGTTCAAACGGATTATACAATATAATCTTAGAATAATATTAATATTTACACAATCAATTTAGTTGTAGATGTATATGTAACTAGTTTATTTTATAATCATCGATGCTAGTTTGGAAGACTGGATTAATTTCCTTGTCATATTGCTAGTACGAATAAATTTTAAAATTATATTTTAATGGAATTTGTTGCATAAATTATTATAAAAATATTTTTACTTCCGATTATCATTTTAAATGCGATTCACAACATTATTTTTATCAAGAGTTTGTAATGTATATTCTGCTGTTCTTAAATGTTAGCATGAGTATGCTCACTGTGCTTTAGGACTTCTAAAAAGGGCATCTACGAGTTACGTCACATAATATGATTTTTATCCCCCTCTACTGTCCTTACATCTTTAGCAACCCCCCCAATGTGTGACGTAAATGCATGGCCCCTTTTAGAATTGTGTGTATCGATAATATCTATGATAGATTATTTTTTTAATTATTATTAGGATCAATCGTCACATCGGTTCCACATGAAAGCAGTGCCTTCATAGTACTCGGAATAATTCATAGTTTGTCTTATTAAAATGTTTTAGAGTGACATCTAGGAGTGTTGTGGGTTTTATGTTTTTGTCAAAACAACTAATTTATACATATCAAACGCGAACATTTTGTACGTTTCTTTGTACTGGAGAAGGTTTGTGGTTGCGATTGGATTGAACGATTATATGTAAGCGCTTTCACGACACATTTGAATAAGTTTTATTCAAACATTTATTTTAACACAGTTTAATGTACGATAACCCTATCGTGAAATGTTTATGCGAAGTGATGTTGGTTATGTTTATAATCGTTGAAAAAGTCAAAATCAAATTAAGTACCTTGTTGGTGACTGTAAAGACGTGTTTTTTTGTATACCAAAATGATTAATCATGTAAAACATATATTTGTGTTAAGCGAAACGTTTACAATACCTTAATAATGTGAATGGATTATTTTTGATTAAAACTATTAAACAACGTTTTGTTTGTGCCCTTGTAATAATGCTACATATATATTTCTAACAACTCAATGAAATTTAGCAATACAGATATCGTAATCACAAAGTATAATAACATATGTCTATCCACATTATTATTTTGCAATAATTCTATTGTATTTATAATTATTCTATTCATTTATGTCATTTAGTTCCATTTTAAACTTTTGCAAAAGCAGACATTTATTTCAATTTTATTCCACCTGACAAAGATAGAATTATATTTATTATTTCAACCAGGAATGTTATCTTTCAGTCAGAAATGTAGCGAGTCGCTGAGTTTTAATAAAGGAAGAGATCTAAGTAATATTTACCGGAATATATTTTGAGTTTAATGTAATCTCTTACTTCGATCTAAGATAAGTAAACTAAGTATAAGAGTGTAATCGTTCAGTAATAACTTGTAGACAGTACAGAAATGTGCCTAGAAAATATGCTTACTCGTATATTTTTATAGTGCGGAGACTTGTAAGATTCGAAGCAGTTTGCAGAGTCAATAATTACGAATGATTAACTGTTTTTTTTTTGTTTGAACTGTGGTTTCCTCCACGAGACATGCTTCGAATCATACCTATACCGAAGTACACCTTAGAATATTCGGCGTAAAGTTCCAAATTTTTTAACCATAGGAAGACAATGTGATAGAGAATAAACTTTTTTACGCTACTACAATTTGTTTCACTCGATTCATCTTTAAATTGGCGTATATTGATGATGATTGGTGTGAGTCTGCGCTGTTTCGAGGAGACTAAATTGAGGGTTCAGCGCCGAAGGTCTAATCTGGTTTAGCACCCACGCCATCCTCGATGCACTGGTGTCGGGGGTGTAAATTGTCTCGTCGCTCGAGTGAAGTTAAACGGTCGAGTCGAAGTGTAAACAAAAGTCATTGTTTCGTCCGCAAACGGACAGTTAAGCGATGGCAACTTGAGTTGACACGCGTCTCGTACGGTGAGTGAAAATGAAATTTTGGAAGTGCTGCACTATGCGCAAGCGCCGCAAAAATGGTACGTATATCTGATCACTCTTGATAGGCTATAATGCGGGCCTATTGTTTGAACTAGTTAATACCTATTATTTAACCCACTTTGCGGTTGTACCTAATCTGTGTTGTGTCTTTGTATATTCCGTTTTTATAAGATGTTTATGGTTGCAAAGTAAGAAGTACTGTAGACATCAAATTATATAATTTGACGCGTAATTGAGTCGGCAAATTAACAAAGGAATATAGTTCTTAGAACTTTAGCGAATGAAAAACAAATTTAAAAAGATAAAAAGGTTTTCAGTTCTAACTATAGTATTTAAATAAAACACCTTAACTGTTTAAAACGCGATATATTAGTTAATCATATTTGAAAATGATTTTTAACTTCGGCCCGACGTTTCGGATGCTTTGCAGTAGCCGTGGTCACGGGGAGACCTAATATATCGCGTTTTAAACCGTTAAAGTGTTTTATTTAAATGTGTACTACTCGCGTAAACTATAGACAGTATCTAACTATAGTAGTTTTATTTGCGCTTAGGTTTACCTACCATAGTACGGGATAAAACTACAACAATTTGGTTGCTTTCGTAGCTAGCGATTTAGGCACTGTTATCAATGAGACGAATAATAGATATAAGTTGGCCTGTTAGTAATACGTTTTGCCCACACTGTTTATTAGAGACCAGAGTCTTAATCTAAAATTGAGTTTATATCTTCCACAAAAGTTCACATCGTCAATTGGCGAGTGATTTGTTCCAGAACCTATACATTTATATATTAGTATAGGTTCAAAATTTAGATCTCATGAAAAATGGTAATGTAGTTCATAAAGATTTTGTAACTGTCGGAAGGTTTTCTTTATATGGGTCTGTGCGTTGGTAAGAGAATGGCCGGCTGGCCTGATTGCTATGCAGGCTGTGTTTGTCTGTAAGCTTTTGTTTGCCGTTTTATTGTCCTGTCCTTCTTGCTTCCGTCTTACATGGAATATTGTAGGGCATAGTCCTACTTGAATTCCAGTTCGCTAAGAAGATACTGCATTTTACTTTATAAACACATAACGAACGAACTAAAGTGAGGAATGACAAAAACGGGACCGTCGCAAAGTAAATATCATAAGCTAGTTTTTATAAGCAAACTTGCTCAAGTTGAACATATTTTCCCTTAATATATATAGCTGTGCCTGCGACTTTGTTCATGTGGAATTTCGGCCATGATATGAATTATTTTTGCAAACAACGAAGTCGTCCGTGTCCCGTCATTCTTGCGTATTAATGTTTAAAAATTGACAAATACTTCCGTGCATATTTTTAGATCGTTTAAAGAGAAATTATTCTATCGTACATACATGTTTCGTTTCTTGGATCGTTTTTGCAGTGTACGCAACCGAAGCACTCAAAGATTAATAAATTTTCCCCGCTTTTTTCCAATTTTCCTCAGTTCCTGATAATAGTCGCAGCCTGAGGTTTTATAGCGTAACGCCGCCCCATAAATTATAAAACTAACTGAACAATATTTTTTGATTTGAACCAGTAGTTCCGGAGGTTGAATTGAATGTCTCAAATGTCACACACAATAATATAATATGACATTGACAACATGACACTTCAATTTTATATTTAAAAAGTCTTTCACCCGCTACTCGAACCCGTGACCCTGTGCATTACTCCCAATTGGCCAATTGAGTTACCTATTCAACTAATTTTATCAATTAAATTCGAATTTTAATTTATTTATTTATATTTTCAGATAAATAATGTTTCAAGCGAATCATTAAATTAGATGTTCGTGCTATCTCTCTGTAATTTTTGGCTGCATTCTTAAAACTTTTATATAACAACTTAACAATATGGGTGACGTTTCAAATTTGGGTTTGGAAAAGGAAATCGTATTAATATATTAACAATGGTTAAGTTACGAGTCACGTATGTGTTATTGTTTTCCATATTAGAGATTGTACTCGACAATTGAATTAAGTTCTTGCGAAAAATCGTTTTGCAGATAGAGTTCGGGTATTTCTATTTATTTTTTATCTAACAGGATAGATAAGCGTGGGGTTTACTTGACATATTTTGGTTTTGGATATTAGGAAATCCATAGAATTAAATTGAAACGCTATTAAACTTCAAGGTTTTATTCGTTTTTTTTCGAACGTTGGCTCGCGATGTTTCAGAAATATAAGAAATTGATTAGATAGCTACAATTATTCTCTATGCTACGCTTAACACATTTTCTTACACTATTATAAACAATATTTACGCCTAAAACTTGAGAGACAAACTTGTCTCTATAAACATATCTAGTGTATACATATATCGCATTCGTTGGAATATTAAATATCTGTGGTTTTATAAAAGCCACAAAGTACCTTTGTGAAGTACTTAAGCCGATCAAATTAATGCTTAGAGATGCCTATCATTAATTAATAATAATTTGGTCCAACAAATAAAAAGAGTTTCGTGTGGAGTAGGTACACGTAGCAGTCCAAAAAGTTGGTATAACGTTTTGATGGAGAATCATAATAACTCGAGATTTTTAACATTAGGTTGATGGCTGAAATGCCCAAAGCCAAGATATATCAACACCACATCTTGTACATGTGCTCTCGCACCTTTCAAGTGAACTCTTGCTGCTTGCCTGTCCTCCACTGTTATAAAAGTTCAGACGGTATCCTAAACTTTTGACGGAAACTTCGTAACGTATTTAATCATATTAAAGTAACGTTGCTCAAATACATTCACTTAAGGATATTACGATACAATATTTTACTTTAGCTTACGTAAGACATATGTATGTGTCCGTATCGCGAATTATCTTTTTATATTAAATTATTTTTCAAGTATCGAGTATTTCTTAAGACAGTTTTGCTCTGTCCATCTGAAACTACTGTTGCTCGGGATTCAAACTCCGCTTGTTTTGCGCTACGCATTTAAACACGGATTTATTTTTAATTAAAACAACATTCATAGTTTAAAAACGCGAAATATATTACTTGATTTTATTCACAAATAATTTTAACTACGGCTCGACGTGTCGGGTGCTTAACAGCAGTCGTGGTTCCCGGGGAGATTCATAAAATGGAGGTAAACGGATTTATTTCTTACGTTAGTTTTGTTTCGCAAGAGGATTAAGACTACATATAAAACTACCTTCCATTTACAGGTAGTTTTATATGTAATTTGATTAAGGATTTAATTTGCAATGCAGACTGCTATTGCATGCAGGTTTTACTGTCCCATGATATCTAACACCGATCCTATTATAAATAAAACGGTCAAGCGCAAGTCGCAGTCTAGCACGAAGGGTTACGAATTATTGATACCGAGCAAAAATAAGCTCTATAATTAGGATTTTAATTTAGTAACCCTCCGTGAGTTTTTGTTAATATATAGGGCCTACATGTTACAATTATTATTTATTAGGGCAAAAAATCTCCTTTTTTGTATGTTTTCCCCAACATATATTTGTTTATTGTTTTGTTCACACAAATACACCATCTGTGAAGTTCATATGTGGAAGTTTTAAGATTCTGTTTTCTCATACGGAACTCTAATAATAGGTATTAGTTTTCAAGAAGGAGGGCGATTGCAACTTTGAAATATAACCTAGGTGGGAAAAATTCTTGTTAGTTTTCCTAAATAAGCATGAATGTCTTAGTTTCATCGAGTTAATACATATTTGCGTAATCTATATCTATACAAATATATTAAGCTGAAGACTTTGTTTGTTTGAAGGCAATAATATCAGGAACTACTGGTTTGAATTGAAAAAATATTTTAATCACTAGCTGTGCCCGCGACTTCGTTCGCGTGGAATAGTGACTTGTATTTTTAATTATTTTGGCTGTTTATTGATTTATGTAAGGGCGAATTTAAGGCAGCCAATCTATGTTGTAAGTGCTACTTTGCCGCAACACTCTTACCTAACTTTATCTAACTCTCACTCTCACTCCCAAAATGTCAGACAAGAAAGTTTCATTGTTTTTGCTTCAAAAACCACGAATTTCCATACAAACTTTTACCCCCCCTTTTTACCAAATTTCATTCAAATCTGTTCAGTAATTTTTGCGTGAAAGAGTAACAGACAGACAGACAGATTTACTTTCGCATTTATAATACATACCTATTAGTAAGGATTTGTATTGATAAGAGCATTTATCGAGAAAGGCTATAGGCTATAAAACATCGCCCTGTGACTAATACAAGCCAAGGTACTGCGAGAAATGTGAATAAAATTGGGAAAATTATTTATCATTATGGGCTTCAGCGGCGTTCACTGCGAAAACGGTTCAAGATACCCAAAAAAGAGTATGAGACAATGATTCCTCTTTAAATAATCTAAAACAGTGTCCGCGACAGAACTACTTGCAAGAACGACGGGACGCGTCCAACGTCGTGGGGCTTAAATTCATAAACATAAAAAGGAGGTTTGCAAAAGAAATTTCGTGGGCAAAATTGCTATTCTAGACGAAATCGCTGACACAGTTAGTGTCCGTATAAACTTCAGATACGGTTTATCATGTTTTCAACCAATAATAAAATAATATTTAACCTGGGTCCAGTTATTTGGTTAACGTAGTTGTCGAGGGAATATCAATCACAGTTTCTGGAAATTTTTCAAGAAGAATAATCACTTTATGCATATTTTTTTGAATACATAAACGGTTCGCATAGTGCGCGCAACGGAAACCCTCAAAGATGAATATTTTTTTCCAGTTTTTTTCTACATTTGATGCTGTTTCTTTTCTCTTATTGATCGCAGCGTGATGTTTTATAGCCAAAAGCCTTCGTCGACATATGGTTCAACCAACAAAAAGTAATTTTTAAATTTGAACCACAAGTTCCTGAGATTAGCGCGTTTGAACAAATGCAATTAGCCAGAGATTATATATTTAAGAAAGTCCTGTCCGCGACGTAATTTTTTTAATCTTTTCGTTTGTTTCGTCTGATTGTTATCAGTTACAGCTGATTACAGTGATCTACATATAAGCATATTACATCATAACCGCATAGAGCAAGAGAATTAGGCCGGTCTTGGCGGGAGGCACGAGCATCCCATTGCGGAAGGACGCCAGCTGTCGACCCGTCGCACGCCACCATGCCGCGCCAGTCCGCTCTCCGTTGTCGCAGAACATGCGTGCCCGTCGCATCAGCACACGTTCTTTTCAAATGACGTTTGAATTTGAATCTAACCGCCGTTTGTGAACTTGAAAAAATCCGTTTTTTCAAATCGCGTTTGAATTTGGAATCTAACCGTCGTTATTTGTGAAACAAAAAACTTGTGCTATGAAAATACGATTTGAAGTGCCCAATAAATTGGAGATTATATTCGGACGTGGTAGTGAGTACTTTTTTGTTTGGTAAACAAAGATAACCTATAATTATACCGTTTGGAATTTCGTCTCTTAATAAATTAAATCTAGTATCCTCTATCCTTATGTATTCGCTAATTTACGAATATTAAAAGCCTTAAACATTTATTAGATATAGTTTAGTTGCCTTTAAACTTAAATTTTACGACAATCATAAATGCATTCAGTTATTTTCCTATAATAAATATGTAAATAAATGATTTATATCTTTTAATTAAATGTCTACCTATAATTTTCTTGAGGTACTTTAATATTCCCCCTAATCAGCTTGTTATCCTTTTTATGAAGAGGCTAAAATACACATTTTGTGAATAATTATGAGCTCGTCAAGTTAATTATGATAAGAGGTTGTTGGTGTATATTATATTATACTTCTATACCGATTTTGATACTTGGTGGAGAGTAGTTTTTGGAAAGCCATAGTCCAATAAATAGCGCGTGTTTTTTATATAGTAATATCAGAAAGCCATCTACTTATATGCAATGATGTATTATTGGTTCCATCTGTGGGAGATGCCAAAGCCAAGAATCGCAAAGATGCTAACTAATAAACTAACCTAGTCACTAAGGCAAATATATGCTAATATCGTCACATAACTTTATATTACGTTGTTTTTGTTTAAGATTTTTAAGCCACTTCGAAATAAATAATTTATTGAATGCCGCTTAGTTTAAAATTTTTGACGAAAAAGTATAAGTCAAAACGTAATGAGAGATTAAAGCATGTGCAAATTATTGCTTATAAATATTAAATAACTTTCATTTTTATGCAATCGTTCATCGTATTTACTCTAACTGCTAAATCTTAGTAATTACCTATTATACCTATAATATTTCGATGACTACAAGTTTTTGATTGTCTTAAATTAATACACCTTCGTAGGTTCGCACATTCACTACTTGCCCACTTAAAAACTACTTAAGATCCTGTACGTATGCCCGGGGATAATAAATGCCCAATACGGTACGGTTGCGATCAGCCCGCAACCGTACCGGAACTTGACGACTTGCTTGATCAGTAAAACGGACATACATTTGTGGCAAGCTCTGCGTGGGGTATCGAGATTTATAAAAAAAATTACAGTAGAACAGACAAGTATGGAGCTCACTCGATTGGAGGTGAAATATCCCAACCAGGCCAGTGTCGATCTAGATGTTTTTGCTTTGGATGTTCAGTAACCAAAACGGGATTAATATTAACGGTTTTTTACATCTATGATTCGTGACGCACACCGAATTTCCTGCCACCCGTTTAACATCCACATTTCCAGACGAAGCCCACCATGTTTTAAGTCACCAAATTCACAAACAATGTTAAACCTGAGGGGATGGTACGATCCGGTGATTATTATCCCATTAGAAAATGTAACTTTAAATAAAATAGTTTAACGGTTTAAAACGCGATATATTATTTAAACTTGTTTGAAAATGATTTTTAACTTCGGCCCGATGTTTCGAATGCTTTTCAGCAGCCGTGGTTACGGGGGGCGTTTTGAACCGGTAAAGTGTTTTATTTAAATGTGTACTACTCGCGTAAACTATAGACAATATTTGAATGTAACTTCTTTAATCATTAACCTTAATATAATCAAATGCAATTTATATCTTGATTAATAAAAGTTGGTCAAATTCTGAATAGCTCTTACCAAAGATCAGCCGGAACAGGTTTGACTTGCTTCAGCGACAACTTTTTGCTCGTCTTGCCATAGATTTTCAAATCTGGACTAAGTTCAATGTCTTAGGTATAAATATTCCTATCATATTCTCTTCTTATGTTCGCTTATCTCTTTCACGCTTAAAGAGCTAGCCCGATTTTAATGTTATTGTATGTAATCGTAGCGGATCCTGGAAAATGTTACCATGGTACCTATAAAAGTGTTTCTTTTTAAACTTAATGTATTAAATAATATTGTTTCTCGTATTATATGTGAATTTTCAATAAAACACTTTTAACGGTTTGAAACGCGAAATATATGTAAAACTTATTTTGTATTCATTTTAACTACAACCCGAAGTTTCGGAGCAGCCGTGGTCAAGGGAGGACCGAATATAGATGTTGTCCCTAATGTCTTTGTTATGTTTGTTATCGTGAGACTGGTCTTCTCTATTGAAATTTGTGTGTTTCTTGAGTTCAATTATTCATGAAAATAAGTATTACATTTCGCATTTTAAACCGTTCAAAGTGTTTTATTTAAATGTTTACTCTCGCAAACTACACATAATTGTGCATTTGTTTTGCTATCTAACGACTATACGTAACTATTGTAGTTCGAGGGCATAAAGATATGACATGTGACGCAAATAGATACACTATGTATCCACCTATGTATAGATTACATTGTTTATGGTACCTACTTTTAACAATATTGTCGATACGTGACAACAACATAAAACTTCTGGACATAGCGTATTATCGTTTAATGTCATGTACAAATTATTAGTATAAAGCCGAAGAATTTGTTTGTTTGAATGTGTTGATCTCGGGATCTACTTGTTGGAATTGAAAAAAAATAAATATATCACGCTGCGACCAACGGGAGCGGAGAAACAGCGGAAAATTTTATAAAGACGGAGAAAATTGTTTCTTGTATATGGAAAATATGTATGAACGAACGATTTCTCTTTAGACAACCCAAAAAAAAAATGCAAAATCAGTTATGTCTATTAGACTACAGGCCATATCTCTTAAGATTAACTTGCAAAGACGGGATACGACTGACATGGGTAAAAGCTACAATTTATTAAGATGAGGCTTAAATTCTACACGGACGCAGTCGTTGGCACAGCTAGTATAGCCTAAAGCCCTTCTCGATAAATGGTCTAACTTGTCAGGCTGAATTCAATATTTTTCAAACTACTACCCACTTTGGTGATTACTGTCTATCAAAGAACGTTACCCTTAACCTTAGCAAAGCATACCTTGAGTGAACGTTGAATAAGAGGCAAAAGAAAAGAAAGAACTCGCGTCTTGCTTAACACAAACGTTTGTTTCCTTTCTTCGTGTTTTCTTTATGTGAATATGTGTTATTTGCGACACACGGCTGTAAACAAGCAAATCTTACTCATGTTTTCGCTATCATGCTTCGTGCTGCTTTGTTTCGTTTATTTTAAAATTAATCTTCTCCAACTGTAGCTTTATCTACTCTGTACACATTTGGCACAAACAGTTGGTTTCTTTGAGTTGTTGTAATTAAGAATAGTAATTTCATAGAACGATATTGTTTTACTTTCTTATTATTCCAAATTCAAAATCTTGCCTTGAAATTTGAATCAGCTAACGAACTAAGTAGGTATTTACATTTTGTATTTGAATATATAAATCGGATACTACTCTACAAAAACATTATAACAATGTTTGTATGTCTGTTTGTTAAGCCCGACACATGCCTTATTTTATTTAGCTGCAATTCTTTAAAGTATGGCGTTGCCATATTTGTATATCAACGCGTTTACCAACGCAATGGTTAATCACATAGCCTTGAGTTAAGTGCGAGGTCCTGGGTTCGGGTCTCGGGGTAAAATTAATTTGGGTCGAACAAGCTCACTGTCTAAATAATAACGTCTGCTACACACGAAGACGAAAACATGTTTATTTCTCGTGTCCCACTAGAAAAGATATCATGTACACTAGCTTAATATACATGTAAATAACAGAGGTTTATAAATTAAATCTAGGCATGTAGCAAGGCCGCAGAACAATGGTTAAGCATTGCGGGTATTTGCGTCATTGACATCTTGACAATAGAATTTCAAAGCATAACCATAAGTAGGGCTCTTTATTACTAGTAAACTCTAAAAGATGACTAGATACAAACGACGACGAGTTAAGGGCAGAACTTAATAAATGGGCAGTTTTTACTATTATCTTCAGTCTGAGTACTAGCTGTGCCCGCGACTTCGTATGCATTGAATAGATATTTGGGTATTATATCAGCTTTATAAATTGTAGCAGTTACTTACGACGCCGTCCAAGTTAAAAGACTCCGACTTTTCGTAATCTTTGTAAAAGGTTTCACTTTTTTTTTTTTTTTTACATTTTTTCCCCCCCCCCCCAAAATTTTTTTGGGGGGTTTTTTTTTTTTTTTTTAAATTGCAATGTTATCTTAAATCATATCTGTCCTGGACTTATTTAAATAGGCTAAAGCCTTTCCTGATAAATGTTTAAACCAACAAAAAAATAATTTTAAAAGTCGAACCAGTAGTTAGTCTTAGCGCGATTAACTCTTCAACTTTATAATATTAGTATAGATATAGCCTACTAACTATAAAAAGGACCTCTGTCTATAGTTTACGCGGTAGTACACATTTAAATAAAACACTAACTGGGGAGAATTTTTTAACTAATAAATCGCGTTTTAAACCGTTAAAGTGTTTTATTTAAAAATGGTCAATCCTACCCTGTCATAAAAGATACTGCGCTAACCACTACACCAACGAGGGTAGTTTTAAATCACTTCACAACTATCTACCGCGTGAATGGAGACATTCTTTTGTTAGTAAGAAAACGTAATGAATATGGAACAATCGCCGTACAGAATCTGAATAATATTTTCATGTATTTACTTTCATGAATGGAAAACAGCTAGACATATATTGTAGTGAATTACTTCCTGGTTTAGCTGAGGTGAGAATTTTCTCCACTGCATCACGTATATACTAAATTACAGGAACTCTAAGCGTCTTTGCTTTCATACTAATGACGTCTCTAGAAACTAGTTTATTTGAACGATTTCTATCTTAATGTAAAACTGTATTCTTTGGCAGAGCAGCTGCACACGGCGTTGTGGTCAGTTCGAATCCTGGCCGGATTAAATTAAGTTATTTTTTACCTAGAAAATATTCAGTTAATAATTAATTTCAAATAATTTTAACTAATATATCGCGTTTTGAACCGTTAAGGTGTTTTTTATCAGTATATTTCACGTTTTAAACCGTCAAAAGCGGTTTATCTTTCTTAAGATTTCAATAAAACGCTCACCCATTCGTTGCAGAACAAGTTACGATACAAATCCATCAAAGCATAAACACTATTTGACTACTGACCTGTAAATTCTGCTGTAAGAAGCCTAATTGTGATAAAACGATCATTTATTTCCATACTAGCCACCCGCCCGGCTTAGCTCGGGCGCAATGCTGATACTAAATACACTACAGAAAAACTGTGAAAGATTTTAAAAGCCTTCCTGTTGAATCCTTTCTGAATTTTGAAATAGCGATTATGTTTTATACTATCTACTGATTATTAATTTATTTTTACAGAATTATAACATTATATTAAACTTTCCTTTGCCATGTTGGATGTACTTTAAAAACATCTGAATTGACGTTAACCCAGTAACGAACAGAACGTGACGAAGAGAATGAGTTTTAGTTCACAAGTTGATTAAGTGCCCTATGCAGACTGAACGGGTGTTGGGAAATTGAATTTTCTTTTTACAATCGATCCTTCTCGCAGTATTCTTGTTCTGGAAAAGTAAATTTTTAGGCCAAGAATTTCCGTTTCAGAATCATGAGTGTAGAAATTGATCAGACATCTGTGCCTTGACCAACTTTTTTTGTCAATCATAGAGGAGGATCAGCAGACAAGCGTGGGGATCACTTGATGGGACGATGGGACGTGAAATAGTTCTGCCATATAACGTCTACACCAGATGCCAACCTATTTTGACTTTGGATGTTCGGAAATCTACAGACTAAGACCGAATTATTACATTTAGATATTCCTACCACCCATTTAATATACAGAAAAGTCCAACATGTTAAAAAAATTATAATAAAATTAGAAACATGCTGCACCCGGTGGGGATCGAACCCACGACCCGTTGATTATTAACATACATTGCTACCATTAGACCAATTAACCCGTCAAAGCCCGTCTGTCTTCCCGGACTTCGAACCCAACATCTAACGTTGTTAAATGCGAAGCAACAGATGTAAAATTAATCTACAGAGCTACAATTACTATAAGCTACTCCAAGACGTTTCTTTTATTTACCATTAGCAAAATACCGCCCCTTGTAATTCCTTATAAAATATAGGGACTATTGTTAATTCCAAATCGTTTGACACCTACTTCCATCAAAAACGGTTGAGTATTTTTAGCGCAAATAAGGAGTCTACATAGGCTACTTAAATCATGTATGATTTCGATCGTCGCCGGCTAAAATAAATACTTTTTGTCTCAAATTTTAAAATACATATTCTTTGATATTTAAAATTAAATTTTGAATGTTGACTGTTTGCTATGCTATAATTACCCAATGCTATAATTACCGCGTGTTATAGGAATTGAACACTAACCGGTTAGTTTACAGCAATGAAGGATCTTGGGGATTACAAATCACTATTGAAACCTTTCAACGCCGTCGGGGTATTTTAAGACACCATATCACATAATGTACTCCACCTACCACTTACTGAGAACGTTAAAATTTACTTATTGGCACATTTACACGAATACTTAACTCAAGTATGATATTCCAATAAATGGTTAGAAATTAAAGAAAATAAGTGTCAAAATATACTTGTTATTTGGCCAAGGGTGTTAGTTCTCTTAATCGGTTAAACTAAGAAGTAATTATTAACTTTTATTATAAAAAAAGCAATTACTTTTCTTGTTGGTAGGGATTGTGTAGGTATTCTTAAAGCAGCTTAGAAAATAGTTTGCTTCTTCCCCTAAGTATGAAAGCATAATTAATGTGAAATATACTTTATTTACTCACTAGCTGTGCCAGCGACTTCGTTCGCGAGAATCGTTATTTTGGGCATCCTAATTCGTTTTTGCAAACCCCATCATCTTTATAAACTTAAGCTGTTACCCACGACGTCTGTGTCCACTCCCGTCGCTCTTTCTAGTTAATCTTAGACGATAGACATATAGCGTCACGGACTTTTTTTTAAGATCATTTAAAGATGAATTATTCTGTCATACATATTTTTGTTTACCGTTTTCGCAGTGTACGCATTTGAAAACCCACGGGATTAAAAAATTTTCCCCTTTTTTTTTTTTTTTTCCCGCTGAATCTTCGCTTATGTTAGTCACGGCGCAATATTTTATAGCCTTCCTTGATAAATGCTCTATCCAATACAAAAAGGATTTTTTTAATTTGAACCTGTAATTCCTGAGATTAGCGCGTTCAAACAAACAAGCTCTTCAGCTTTATATATTAGTATAGATACAACAAGTAAGTCGATATTAATCATCGTACACCACTGATTACGATGGTAAATATCTACTACCAGTACACGACTAGTCATTAGTAGACACACAGTCTTAAGACTAAGTAGTACAATACATTTCCTTGCTACATAATAATAATCTTTAGTTTTTTTTTTAGAAAATTATTTATATCTTTTATTAACAAGCACTTTACAATTAGTGCCTCAATTATCATTTGGATAAATCAAAACAAACCTTGATTAAATCTCAAAACAACGAGAAGACTTCGAAAAATTCTTACAACATCCTCCATGATATTGTAATCAACGTTGTTTTTTACCATTTATAAATGAAACTGGACGTGTGAATTTTCCCACGAAATTTAATTCAATCTTTTAGTATTCAGGTAGAATTAGCCAATGTTACATTTATTATTACGTTTACCATCTCGTTTATGGAGGTGTCGGTAATATTATTTAATATGTGTTACCGGCACGTAAAACAAAAGCCGTGCGCACGTTTTGTTGTTATATTATTAGTAGGTACACATATATAATATATGTATATGTTTGTGTATCGTACATTTAGCGTTATTTGTATATGTACCCATTGAATTATTTTATGAGCTATCATTGTATTTATTTATAATCTAAATTAAATCTAGACTTCGCTCATATAATTGCTATTACGCTTGGAAGTGTCCAATCAAAAATTAATATTAAGACGAAAGTTAAAAAAATAGTATATACAAAAAAAAATAAAATACATACGCACTACCTAATCTAATAGGTTTCTTTACAATCTATAGTGCTTTAAGTACTGTGTAGTTTACGCGAGTAGTACACATTTAAATAAAACACTTTATCCGTTTAAAACGCGAAATGTATTACTTAAATTACAAGTACAAATTCTTTAACTACGGCCCGACGGATGCTCTGCAGCAACATGGTCACTGGAAGAGAGACTTCCAACTAGCTAATACATTTCGCGTTTTAAACTCAAAACATTTATTTCATAAGACACATAAAAAAAAGAAACAATAAAATGAACTGAATTGAAATTAATTAAATATTGGCTTCTTAACTACATAAATTAAGCTTAATTAATTAATAATGTAATTATTAAAAAAAGAGAAAATAAAGTTAGTAGAGTGCTTGTGAATGCCTTTCACCGCCTAGAGAAAACAAAAAATAATGAAAAATGATTTATTGCATAAACAGAAGAACATAAACACCTAAAATTATATATACAAAATTAAATGTTTGTGCAAACGTGGCCTTATCGGCTATGGCGATTTCTTCCAGGCAACCTTTGTATATGGCTAAAGTAGTTTATTCAAATATAGGTAGTACTTTACTAAATAAATCAATTTATAGATCCCTTAAACCCATAACCAATTGTTATTAGGAATATGTTGTTCCATCCCGGTATGCCCGGCCTGCAATTGGAACTTCTGCTCGAAGGCTTTGCCAAAACAATGTTGCCGATCTTGTCCTAAATTTCTAATACCTTTGTTTTGGACGGCCTCACTGTTTATTGAAAACGGTAATGACAGTATTTTGTAACGCATGGTAACGCCAATGTTGTCTGACTAATTGTATTTTGATCGATTTTTCCCGGTTTTACTGTGAAGGCAGTTAAAAGAAGGTTACTTTTAACGTTATTTGTAAAGTTTGAATTTGAATATCAAATCTTATTCAGTCTATAGTAATATTCTACAGGTGTTAAGTTTATTTGTTTGAACGCCCTAATCTCAAGAACTACGGGTTCGAATTACAAACGGTTTAGGCTATATAATAATATGACGGTGCGACCAATAAAACGAAACAGAGGGAAATTTTGAAAAAACTAGGAAAGAAGCAGGAATGTTGAAATTCCGTCCCAATCACAAGAGTTAATAGATGTTTTAGAGCAAAGGCATTTTGCCTTCCATTAAGTGAACCCCAAGTGTTTTCTTCCTCCTCTGTCATAAAACAACATCGGAAGCGTCGGGCCGAAGTTAAAAATCATTTTCAAATAAGTTTAACTAATATATCGCGTTTTAAACCGTTAAAGTGTTTTATTTAAATAAAACAACATTTTATCATATAACCTACCTATCCCAGACAAATTATGGCACCTAAGAATAATGATTTATTTCTACAAACAATACATTTAAAGAAAACACTTTAACGGTTTAATACGCACAATATATTAGTTAAACTTATTTTAACTTCGGCCCGACGTTTTGGTTGCATTGCAGCATGGTCACAGAAAACCACGGCTCCAATAATATATTTCGGGTTTTAAACCGCTAAAGTATTTTATTTAAATGTGTACTACTCGCGTAAATAATAAAAGCAATTAAGGTCACATTTTGAACAGATGTTAAAAAATACAAACCGGTCCCGACGTGACAGCACCAGGAAAAAATGGTTATAACTTCTTCTATATTTTATCTATCGTATAAAAGTCCTAAACACTATTACAGTACAATTCCTTATCACTATCAAGGGACTACCCTATTTATGTTATACGATAAGATTACATCTTGGATCCTTAGCTATCTCATCAATAGCTGAAGAACCGATAACTCAGATTGTCCTCACATCGCCAGTTGCGATCGAGCGCGCTCAACGTCCTCTCGACCCGGTTTAATGTGATCTATTAACGCTGTATGCCGCGTTACGCGTTAATCTAAATAGATGGAACGGTTTATTGTTGTATTAACACGCTGGACGAGGGCCTGTTAGTTATTTAATAAATTGTCATTTTTGAGAAATTACTGAGTTACTGACCAATAGGATCTAATAGCACCTTGACGCAGCGTTACGCGTTACTCGCCAGTGTCTTAGACAGTTATGTGTGATAAAGCCGTTTTAAATGTGACGTTAAGATTAAGGGTCTGTGATGTCAGATTGTGACAATACTAGCTTGAACGTGATCGCGAGTGGCGTGTGTTGTCGCGTGCGCCGGAGCATGCAGTGTTTTGGTCTCTACGGTACCTATTGTATATTATTAACTAGCTGACCTAGCAAACGTTCTTTTGCCGTATAAACGACCAAAATTTGTTTACCATAAAAACGTTTCTTGTAATTTATTCTTAACAGATAGACTTTTGCGCACATTATTTTAATTACTTTAAGGAGAGTTACTCTTAAATACTGCCTGTAGTTTACGCGAGTAGTACACATTTAAATAAAACACTTTAACGGTTTAAAACGGAGCCGTCTCTCCGTGACCACGTGATCACTGCTGCAAAGCATCCGAAACGTCGGGAAGAAGTTAAAAATAATTTCCAAATAAGTTTAACTAATATATCCAGCGTTCTAAACCGTTAAAGTGTTTTGTTTAAAAGAGTTATTCTTTTCTACATCATTTTGAGTATATTGGTACCCACTGTGTCTTCGTTTGTATTAGTCGCAGCATGATATTTTAATAGCCTAAAGCCTTCTCTAATAACCAACAAAAAAAGATACAATACAGTAGTTGCTGAGATTAGCGAGTTCAAACAAACTTCAGGTTTATAATATTAGTATAGATGTGTAAACTATTCGCATGAATATAATTAAATACTTTCATTTATGTGTTCTTCGAATAACAACAAAAATGTTCCAAAACAATTTACATTTTGTAGTTTTATAGTTACTGCAAATTGAGATCTATGCTTCCGTGTTAAGGATTATTTTAGATATGTTTTGTGTAGTGTAATAATGAATTGTTATTACTTAATGTAATATCAAAATAATTTTGGAGACAGTAACAGTTTACGACTGTAAAGAGAAACTTCGAGAAAGTATAAAAAATGCAATGTTCGATAATTTTTATTTGTCGCCGATACGCCCCGCGTTTAAATCAATTAAAGGCCTATCGGAGGTAAAATGTAATTTCTAGAGATGCACCTAGTAACACTTTTAACGAGTAACGAGTACCGAGTCGGCCGAGTAGGTAACTCGGTTCAATCAATTTCTAAAGGGTTTGAAAAATTAATATTTTCACATGAAGGCGCTATTTTCCCCCCCCCCCCCCAATTTTTTTTTTTTTTTTTTTTTTTTTAAACAAGTACCATAAGATTCGCGCCGGTCAAGACGTGGGCTCGCTCTTCATCTTCTCGTACTTTTGACTCATTGGTACTCATTCATTTACATAGTTATGATTTATTAATTTAAATTTCAAAGATTACTAAATTTCTAATAAATACTTTTGGATTAATTAGCACTGTTTTGTAATTGTATCTACCTAAATATATTGCTTTTCTTAAACAAAGTACATATACTCGTAATCAAACAACGAAGTATAACCGAGTTATTCGGCCGAGTACTTGTATCAAAAAACCTACCGAGTACGCAGCGTACTGAGTATCACCGGAGTAGGTACTCGGTCCATCTCTAGTAATTTCAATTTTTTTTAGTTCAATACTTAGCTACAAAGTTGTTTAATACGTTATCTTTGCCTTACGTCACCAAAATCGTTTAAACATAAGATCATTAAATAGCAATTAAAATCTCTCGTAGTTTGTTGCTTTTGTCAAAAAGTTAATGGCGTTCGCATTTTACGCGGAACATTTAAAAACAGGAGCAGGTCATTTCATAACAATAGGAATTAATTTTTCCCATCTCAAAGTGAAAGAAACACAAGTGAATCTGTTTATCGTAGCTCTAGCATAATGCGGTTTGTTAGGGGTGTCAATATATTGTGTTTGTTTTTATAAAAATGCAATCGTTGGTAATAGTTAATTTTAAAACCGTTATTATATTTACACTAGCCGTGTCTGCGACTTTGTCCGCGTAGAAAAGTTATTTCCGGCGTCAAAATTAGTTTTTGTAAACTTCCTCATCTTTATAAATTATTGCTGTCTCCCTCGACGCTGGCCGCGTCCCGTCGTTCTTGCATGTTGATCTTAAAAGATAGACATATTCTTTAGCAAACATTTTTTTTTAGATTAAATCATTCTTGTATGTACACTTATCTTGAACTGTTTTCGCAGAAAAGTCTTGAAGATTCACATTTCTCCGTTTTTGCTCCTATTGGTCGCAATATAATGTCATAGTAGTTTCCGACATTAGCGCGTTCCAACAAACAAACAAAGTCTTCAGCTTTATAATATTAGTATAAATAATAATTTTACCATCTACACTATTGTGGATCTATTATAAAACGTATCTCAAGAGAAAGTAGCAACCCTATTTGCATTAATCGCCTCGCGTACTCCGTAGTAAGTTGTATTGTTAAGATCATCTTCAGATTTATTTGCGACAGTGACCGTTGAGATCGTCGCGTGCGCACCTGGATGCGAAGTAAAAAGTGTATCTTTGTTGCAAGACAGCTGTTTTAAATGAATTTCGGTCAAGCTTTTAGTTTTGCAGTATTCATGTTATAATCGACGTCAACTCTTTCTGGTTTTCGTGTCAATGGTAATTTAACTTTCAATGAACGTTAAACATACCTGGATGTGTCGTTTAAAATCACTTGTACTCCTGATGAGGTTTAGATTTTTCGGGTTTCAAAAACTGGGTAAGTACCTCCAGAGTTTTAGTAAACTAATTACTTGAATTCTCTGCGACGTTACTTTTTAACTATTTAAATAATTATCGTACTTTAAATAAAACATCTCTAACGGTTTAAAACTCGAAATATTACTTATGTTACGGGGGGACCCCGGTCTTAATTATTTTGTGTAAACTACAGCCAGTTCTTAATTATATAATGTCTGTCTCAATAAAACATTTTAAACAATTGTTTAGACCAGCAGCACAGATAACGGAACGCTGTGAATGCCGGTTTAAGTGCTGCCTTTTAAATTTAAAATGTATTTTTAATTTACACTATTAAATGTTTAAACAATTTATTATTTGCATAATTTGGACACAATACTTAACGATGATGGTATTAAATACTGTCTGTAATTTACGCGAATACATTTGAAAAAAAAAACACTTTAACGGTTTAAAACGCGATATATTTTAGTTAAACTTTGTCTCCCTGTGACTACGGCTGCTGCGAAGCAGAAGGACCAGCACTACGGTTAAAATTAATTTTCAAACAAGTTTAAGTAAAATATCGCGTTTTAAACCGTTAAAGTGTTTTTTTTTAACATGATGATATTTTTATACTTTTCCACCCCTTTGAATGCTGATTTAAATACAGTACAGAAAAACTGTGAATGTTGCATATAAAAACCTATCTTATAAAATAAACCGCATAAAAATCGCATCGTTGCGTATTTTTAAAGATTTAAGCGTACATAGGGACAGAAAAAGCTACTTTGTTTTATACTATGTAATAATAATTATTATTTTGATTGAGAAACAATAAAGATTGACGTCGCAATAAACATGACGAAGTTAAATGTTAACAGTATATCTTAAGTCAATGTCACCAGAAATAGTTCATTAACGCTGTTATCCATTAATGGACAAAAAGACACCGCTAAATACTAATGAAGAGATGGTCCATATTGCGGCAATGGCCGTGTCTAATGGTTGCACATAACTGGACAATTTAAACGTTGATAGTTTTAATTGCTTACTTTTAAAGTACAATTCCCTGAGTACAATTTCAAGCATTTACGTACTATTAACACTCAAATATATAACAAATGTTACTTAAATAAGAACTTAAAGGGACGAAGTCGCGGGCACAACTAGTTAAATATAAAAATGAAGGAACGACCTGAGACATTTTCTACTAAGAAAAACATTGACTTTGTCGTAAATTGTTTCAATTTATAATCGATTTTTGATTTTAAACTGTATTATTCACGTAAACTACAAAATCCTATGGCAATAAATAAGTACTCTTTGCTGGTTCATCGTACAACGAAACAAATTTAGATACAATTTTGTATAGGCATTGTACCTAGGCAGATGTTGATTTCCGAGGGGATAAATCCGATGACAGACACGGCTGTCTGTTACATATGAATGAGTAGACACTGTGTATAGGCAATTCAATACGTGCCTGCACCTATATTCTCGCTGAACGGGAAATCGAATCCCTTTGTATTCAGTTCGATTGAACGATGCGACGGAGCCTCGTATGTGATCCGTTTGTCGCTGAAATTGACAACTTCTGTTAATTGTTTGTTTAAGCTTTTTATTTATTATTTAAATAACATGACTTAATACCAAATATATAATAATGTAACTTTGTGCAATGAATTTAAAAACTTCTGCATGAATGAGGTTAGATAACTTTGTGGTGTTTTTTTCGATACGGCGATATTTTTCTAAAATATGAGGCCTCATATGTTCTATCTAGAAAGTTATTTAAAAAAGCTACCTAAGATAAACTGATTCATTTTCATTGGTAAATGCGTAATACTATATAAGTGAATGTATTTTAATGTCCTGAAGTTTAAATGATTTATAGCAGCCGTGAAACACTATTTCGTGTTGTCACCGCTAAAGACTCTCTTGCATATACTTAGAATACTAAAATACTAGCAATAACCTTAGTACCAATTTTTAAACGAGTGTTATTTAATAATGTAGATTAAATATTTTTCCTAATACGAAATTTTAAAACTTTACAATGTTAACTTATTTCTAGTAAGTAGTCTTTTTTTATATAGTTATTAAACTATAAGTAACGATTATATAGTTAGCAGTTACATTATTGTAACTGCTATATACACCCCTTTTAGCTAAATGGTTGAACTTGTTGCCTACCCATTACTTTAGGCACGAGAGGTCTAACATTTGATTTCCGTAAAACCGGCGTAACAATAGTTTTGCGGCCGGGTACGGCTAGGGGGAAACGGGTTTTGACTTATATATGCTACTCTTATAAGATATTAAAATTAACGCTAAGGATACAATTAAACAATATATTTGTTCCTAAATCACTAAGTGATTCAGGTTTTCGAGCAGTTCAACCAAGCGTTACAATTTTTACGTCCCATTAACTTGTAATTCTTGATCAAGTTTTTACAGTTTTACTACGCAGCTCCAAATAAAGAAAATAGTTGGCTTTACATCTTTCAATGTCCATCTTTCGAAGAGAAAAGAGTTTTAGAGGCTAAAAACTATTTTTTTAATGTCTTTAAGTGTAACTAAGGACTTTTAATATTTACTTCTATGTCAGAAATGCATGTAAAGGATAATAAGTTTAATTCACAGATTAGCTCAGTGACAATCGATAATTGATTTGTACTATTATTTGTGTAAGAATTATGTTAAAATTTTTCGAGCACTGTGCTCTTGTAGAGTAGCATTTTAAACTATGCAAATATAAATAGTGCGAAATCCCGTTTCCCCTCGAGGGGCATGTGTTCACTGATCCGTTCTTTTAACAGGCAAGTAGTTGATCAGACTTCTGTGCCCTCCCCGACCGAAACATTTTCTTTTGTTACCCTGGGATTCGAACCCAGGCGGGTTCGAACGCGCACCACGCAATGTACTTTTAACCATTAGACTACAGACGGTCATATAAAACTCGAATCTAATACCAGCCTCTAGCGGTCCCATTACAGTGATATTTTCCACATTTCAGAAGCGGAATGCGATGGATGCAGCAGCGAAAATGATGAGGGTCGAAGTGTGGGTGAACTTCTGTTACCACAGTATGCGCTTGCCACCGGAGGCTTGGCCCGTGATCACCGGCCCCTCATCACCTTTCCAGACAATAACAACTTCCATGTCCTCACAGCTTCAGAATACCGCAGACTGTTACTGTACCTCACTTCAGTTCCCTCGTGAGTATAATTGAATAGATCGCAATTCAAAGACGAAAGATAGGTTTTGTTATTAGATACGGGATAGTACTATATGTATATAGTCCTAATATGATAAAGCTGTAAAGTCTGTTTGAACGCGCTATCTTAGGAACCACTGGGTCGAAGTGAACAATTATCTTTGTCTTGGTTGTACCAACCAAGTCGCAAAAACGATAGGACGCGGACTATGTCGCAGACACAGCTAGAAAGTCAGCAGAGAGACAATCTTAAAAGATAGACATATTATATTGTCGCGGACATTTTTAGATTATTTAAAGATGTACAATTATTTAATAAATATCTTTTGGGTATCCCGAACCGTTTTCGCAACGCAGGCACCTAGTTTTCCCCATTTTTCTACTTTTTCCATTGATATTCCGCTAGCGTTGGTTCGAAGCGCGTTCAAAAAGTAAACTCCTCAGCGTTATAATATTGATACAGATTATATTTTAGGCTTACTATAACGAGGCTAAAGCATCAATTTATATGGAAAGGTATTAGTGTTGAACGACTATAGGAAATAACTCTTATTAAACAGAGCAAGACAGGCAGATTCGAAATGTAGTCTGATATCATCTTGAGATGAAATTCCCGATAAAGATAACATGCTCAGCAATCAATGAAAATTCATGTAGGACTAGTGATTCATAAGACGATGATATGTTGCTGTAAGCGAAAGACAATATTAAACAAGTTTCTTTAAAAAAATGTAGAAAGACAAATTAATTGCTTAAAATAAGCATTCTGTGTAGTTTTCGCTAGTATTACACAAAAGAATTAAACGGGGGAATCCGTGACCACATGACATTTGTAATATATTCCGGCCGTTAAAAGTGTTTTATTATATAGCCTAAAATAATTTCTAACTACTACCCTAGTACTAGTATTTAACAACATGTATTTTTATTATTTGTTATATAATTTAAAACTTAAGACTCGGCAGCCCAATTGGTAGAGCAACAGCACGGAACGCTGACGATGCCGGTTCAAGTCCTGCTCGAGTCGAATTTAAAAAAAAAATAAATCGATTTTTAAATAACCATAAACAATACTTCTGCTAAAATTGTATTCAGTTGAGTAACTGTATGTTTTTATAATACCATATTATACAATATACATTAATAAGACATTATCCTATTTTTTCAGGCTATTGGAAGCGGAAATGGGCTTCCATATAATTATCGACCGGCGGAAAGATAGATGGAACTCTGTTAAAGCTACTTTACTAAGGATATCCGTAAGTATTAAATAAGTGATAAAACAATATTTCAATATAGGAAGTTAAAAAGACACTGTCTTTAGTTTACGCGAGTAAGACGCATTTAAATAAAACACTTGCTTAACAAACTTAAAACGCGATATATGAATATTAGTTAAACTTATTTGAAACTGGTTTTAACTAAGGCCCGACGTTTCGGATGCTTTGCATTGCAGCCGTGGTCACGGCGAGACTCGTGCCGTCGGCCCAACGTTTTACAAATAAGTTTAAATAATATGTCGCGTTTTAAACGGTTAAAGCGTTATTAAAATATGTACTACTCGCGTAAACTACAGACAGTATCTTTTTAGCTTCCTATATTCAAATACATATTTATTGATTTCAAAGTTAAAGAGAACAATTTAAGGTTTTAATAATATGACCGAAAATTTCCAGGAATTCTTCCCGGGAGTAATACACACGGTGTTCGTGTTACGTCCGGCCAGTTTTCTTCAGAAGGCGTTATCAGAGGTCAGCAGCAAGCTCTTCAAAGAAGAGTTCCGGTTTCGCGTGCTCGTCTGTTCCTGTGTCGAGGAGTTGTATGAGCATTTTGACAGATCGCAGCTTACCCCGGATTTAGGGGGTGAATTACAGTACTCGCACTCGGAATGGATACAACAACGGATAGTAAGTATATTTTACTATGGAAACCGCCTTTTGATACGGTGATCTTTAACTAAGTGTGCCCGCGACTTAGTCTGCGTTCTGCGTGAATCGTTATTATGAGCGTCATATTTATTGTTACAATAATTATGTTGGTAAATATCTTACATATAATTTGTAACATACATTAATTTGATTACAGTAAAACGGTTCTTACGAGGTTACCTTAATAGATAGACATTTATACTGTCGTTTTTAGATCATTCAAAGAGGTATCATTCTTTTGTACCTTAATAAACTTTTTCTGCTTTGCAATATTAGTATAGATATGGTTATGGAAGTTTTAAAAAGTATTCGTCACTGCTGGAAATTGAACTGGCGCCATGTCGCAGCAATTTTTTTAATCTGCTCCTACTTTTTTTATGATGAAACCCTTGCGCTCTGATCAAAATATGCAGATAAATGGGAATTTTCATACAGAGCTGATCGCCTTATGAAAAGCTGAATATAAATGCTGATTTATCACAACGATCATGTGGCAAAAATAAGATATAATTGGACTGTTTACTTTTTACAGGCTTTAGAAAAGTTTTCAACACTGATGAAGGAGATTTCCACGAAGCTAGACGAGTTCATGCAAGAAATAGTCGACTGTGACATGGGCAACGATCCCGCACAAACCAAAGAATTGTTAGACTGTCAAGAATCTAGGTAAGCCATTTATCAACTATCAATCGAGTTAGTCTAAGAACCACGATTCGAGATACAATATATTCTTTGTTACATGAGGCCGTTAGAGGCGATCGCCACTGCAATATTATGACTTGATTTATATATTCATAGACAAACATGTTATTCTACAAAATCACAGCGCCCAAAAATTGTTAACATAATTCTTACACAAACGATAGTACAGACTACAGATTAATTTTCGCCTGAGTTAATTGCGTACTTTTATTTTCCTCCTTATTGAAAGACATGTTTTTGTTATTAGGCCACTCTGCCTCCAGCAGGCTCATATAGACCATCTCAGTATTCGGGATAAAAGATTTCTTCGTTAGGCCGCCATTTAATACCATTAGTTGCTAATTGTTTCATAAGATATAACGGCCCCAATTATGGCGAAAATTTGCCGCTTTTTATCGCCCAATTTTTTTTTTTTTTTTAAAAAATTTAAAAAAAAAAAAAATTTGTTTTTTTTTTAAATTTTTTTTTTTTTTTTTTTTAAAATGAAGAATTACTTAAATAAGTTTATCAAAAACTACTTCAAACTTTGGTATTAATGAGATATAAGTAATCAAAAACCACTTTTTTCCTATCATTTTTCAGTTATAAAGCTTTAAAAGGTGAACTGGTATCAGCAACGTCCCAAGGCGAGGAGTTGCTGACACAAGTACGAAAACCAAATCTTACCTACAATATTATTAGCCACGTGGCGGCTGTTGAAAGGTAACGTTATTAGGAGTTGTAATTCCTAATCACATCGAATTTTTGTATCTATATAGCTAACAAACTTCTGTCACAAATCACTGTCTGTTCTGTTATAAATTAGAATTGCATATTTATAGTGTTATATAATGTGTCTCTTGTAATTTGAAAGAAAACAATACATTTTTAATATTAAAGAGAGAAATAAATCAAAAATACGATAACTAATACATTTCGCGTTTTAATTGATTTGTGTTTATATTTCAGGCTACTTGTACAACTCGAAGAGACTGAAAAACAATTCGACACATTCTGGACGAAACATTCATTGAAATTAAACAATTGGCTGAAATTTAGGACTTTTTTTATTAAACTTCAAACAAATGCAGGTAAATTATTTAATTTAAATACATGCGAGTATATACAAATAATTAATATGCTTATTTCTACGATCATATTGGCTTAAATTGGAAACCTGGCCTCTGTTTATTCTTATACCGAAAATCAAACATAGGAGTTTTGGGGGATATCTTGCGTGGCGTCACTTCGTTGTCCTTCATAGGTTTGAAAACGAAGGGTTCCGATGGCACTTTGTTCATTACTAATTCTGATATGTCCAAACAAACGTCTCGACTACTGTTGCTATCAACGCGAACGAAATCTTTAGCTCTTATGTCTTTCCGTTTATGTGCTTCCATTTCAAATGTCAATTTCTGTAGTTTTCTGCTCTTGTCTTCCAGTTGTGCGTTCAGTTCCTCCGCTTGTTTTCTTTTCTTATTGTATTCTGACTGTAGTGATATGATTTTGCGTTTACTACTCTCCAATTCAGCTTCGAGTTTTTTCAAATTTATATTATTAATTTCCTCTGAACACTGAAGTTTCTCATTTGAATGTTTCGCCAATGTTTCTTGGTATAATGTCTCTTGTTCAATTTGGTATGACCAAAAAGACATTGCTCGCATAGCGACGTCCATAATGACGTCTGGTTTTAATCCGGCTAATACTATTGATTTAAACGTTTCACTTGGCTTAAGATCAGCTTGGATTACATCGAATTTACCTCGTAATTCGGTTCCACATGCCGGACACGTAAAGCAATTCTCGGTATTTTGCTTAAATTCGCTTTTTCCGTGTTCGACGCAAAAAGCGTGTGAACAAGTTGTGACCCATGCTTGACTAGATAATAATTTTCTGCACTTCCGAAAATTACATACAATATCTAAAGTCATAATTCCCTTTGTTTGTTATAAGTTAATTTTCACAAGATTATGATACTTTATATAACTAAAACTGTCAAAATGACTTTTGACAACTTAGCCTGACAGTTGTCATGGTAACCATATCTTTTTTAATACCCCTGTAAAATGAAACACTTTCAAAAAGGTTTTATTCTCGGCAATGCAGTTTAATCAAAAATGTATTAATACTTTTTAAAATATTGTTTATTTCTAGGCTACCTTAGATACACACTTAAAGACTGCATGCGACATGACCGAAGTCGGTGAGACAGCTAATAGGGTCGATGGTCTTATACAGGAGGTTACTGATTTTCAAAAACTGTGCACCTGTGATCTTGACGCTGCATCATGTGTTATCGTCGAAGGTATAATCCCATTATTTGATATGACAATAGAATCCACGAATGGTAATGTAAAATTCAAGTGTCCCCTAGGTGGGGTATGGGGTACAGAGACGTTTCTAATACTCTGTGTACCAGTACAGATTAGTAAAACCATACTAGTAATCCTGACCGGAACAAATCTTCCCAGGAAATGAACCCGCCGTTTAGACAATGCGTTTAATTATTGAGCCATCAGAAAAGATGGTTTTGAGTATACCAAAAGGGAATACACACACCCGTTAAAAAGTGTTTTATTTAAATGTGGACTACTTATTTTAACTACGGGCAGGAGTTACTTGTATCGTGGAATATCAAAAGCTAATAATTAGGTAATAAAAGTTAGGTCGACAATACATCTTGTTTATGTTAAATGGCTGGGTTATTCACTTACCATTAACTGAACCTAATTATTGTCCTTTTCTATCACAAGAAAAACTTGAAATAATGTACATTTATTTTTATTGCGCTCACAGATAATATATTCAGGAAACCGCTAACATATCATTGCCCCTTAATAATTGTATAAAATATGTTCACAGGTGAAAAATTAATGCAAGACCCGCTAAGCTCTGTGGATCATATAGAATCCAAATGTGAAGAGTTGAGAAGAACAAGTGCTCTATTAATTGATAAAATACACAAACGAAATCTTCTTTTAACAAAAGCGAGGGAACTTATGGATAGAATAGATAAGGTACTGTATTTAACATCACTATTTATTCGTAAAATAAAATCTACAATAATATGGGCACCCATATTATGGGACTTAGGGCAAACACATTATTGTGCTCGTGTCTGGCACAAAGTAAGTGATTTGACTTTTTTACTAACTATGACGGGCCTGTTGATTTTGGTAACCAACGGGTCGTGGATTTGATTCCCACCGTATCGAACATGTGCCTAATCAACACAACATGTAAATGTTCATTTGTATATTTAATGGGTGGAATATCCGAGTTCCACCTAGCTCACGGGCCACCGTCTACAGATTAAAAATCTGTGAAATGTAATCACCTCGGTTCAAATCACGCATAAGTTGACAATGAATCTTGTTTGACTGTGGCATTTCATCTACCATCAATAAATTCAATCCCCATGCTCGTGTGTCCGCTGGCATAACAAACCCATCGCGTTAACACAATGATAGATATGATGATAGACTGTCTTTATGGTTTCATAACCTATATTAGGACATGTCATACTTATTTTTTTAATTATAATAAATAAATGTATCTTTTGTAGGCAAACGAATGGTGCACAACAGGAGTGGAAATATTGGCCGGCGAAGGTGGTCTCATAGCAGTTGATAAACTACTAGAAGACGCAAAAAGCTTTGGTTTAACATCGCCTGATGAATTCAGAGATATGTTGATGCAGTCAGCGACACAGGAGACGAGGGCTCTTGTGACACAAGTAAGAATTCTACTTGTGCTATTACTAAACTATACACAAAGTCTCGAAGAGCCGTTGTTAATTCCGCCAATCCGGACTGAAGTAGCGTGGTGGGTAGAGGATCTTAAATCCCAGCACCATTGGAGAAGAAATGTCTGTGAATATTTTATTATTATTACACCGCACTACACAACTAATTATATAAAATGTTTCCTGCCTCAAAAAATATTTCGCGCCTATAAAGATTCTAATGGCAATATACATATTTACCATCGTATCGATAAGTTGCTTGATAAACAAGCATATGCTACACTTATTTAATCTATACCTTCTTACATCTTCGAGTTTCGACTTATTCTATTAGATACAAATACACATTTAATATGCTAGCGAAACATCGAGAATAATTTTTCAGTTCAGACGTCTTTTAAGCTCGAAAACGCAAGAAGTTTTGTAAAGTTAAAAATAAAAATAAAATTATACATTTTATCTGGCTTTAGGTGTCACAGAGAGTAGAAGATGTCTGGCTGATGGTGACGGTAAAGAGAGCCACTCTGCAGCGCGCAGCGGCGAAACCAGCCCGCCCTGTGCAGTCTGTGCCACCGCAAAGCGCTGCTATACAGCCCTCCACAGATAAGGTTAGTAATTTTTCGTACTTAGGGATTTTTTTCCACAGATATAACATATTTAAACCGGTTTGTCTTACCAGTTACTCGCATCGCATATACACACGTAGACTCTAAATAAATTCTAATTAACTTAAAATCAACAGTAAACTATATAATCGGCTAATATAGATAGGCCTATGGCTTCCGCCCGAATATTTTAACAGTTTACTGTGCGTGTCTTCGTCTAATTCATACATACACATGAATTTGTAGAAAAGTTAAACAAACAGTACATTGTACACCCACCTTTATAGTAACAATAATATAAGTAATGGCTAGTCCCAATATGCAACTTACCTTTAACTAGAAGATAATATTTACACTTAATCTTAAATTCTTAAACTTTTGCGTTTCTATATTCACACATAGATTGAAATTTTAACCAATGGATCTAATCTACTGTTGAGAGGGTCAACTTCTATCCATAGATACTTCATAGAAAGACAGCTTCTCTATCTATGTTTTATCTTAAGTAAAAAAAATTGAAACGCCAGTTAAAGATAGTTTAACTTTAACAGCTTACGCGGTATAGCTATCTGTCTTTAACTGGTAGTAAGTTATTGAGACCGGCCGTAAAACAATACTTGGTAATTGTCAGTCGTTCCAACTATGTCAAGAAGTATTCTTGATGCCACCGTTGGAGCACTACCATTTCTGTCACTGAAAAGTGCTCATAAATATTCACATAATGTCCCATAGTTCGGTTACAAGGACAAACGCATACCAGAGTAGCATACAAATGCTGTAATAAATGAAAGTAGATGTACAAAATAATAGCTGTTATCTTTGACGTAAAATATTAATCGAGTTTCTCGTAACTGAGTGATCCTCACTGTTCAGTTTATGTGTATCATTATATTTTTTATAATAGAGGACAGACAAGCATGGGGGGGAGGGTGGAAGGGGCATATAAGAGCCAAATAACATCTAAGCAAGATGCGCTGGCGACCTGATTTGGCTTTGGATATTCGGAAAACTACAGACTGACTACCTTCAAACTGTTTACCTTCCCCCGTTTAATAAGCAGTATCCCAGATGAGTCCAACATGTTCCCGAAAAAAATATATTGATGAGAAGCATGTTGTTCACCTTGGGGATCGAACCCAAGACCCGGTGACATTTGCTTGAAAACTGTATTATTTTTTACATGTTATTGCGCCTCCTTCCTGAGCACAGCACGGAACGCTGACGATGCCGGTTTAAGTCCTGCCCGAGTCGAACATTTTTCAATTTATTTTCGATCCTTAAATTATACATTTGTTTGTTAAAATTACTTCTAACTAGTTAATAATTAAACGACGCCAAACGTTTCGTCATAATTAGTCTATTTTTTATGTTTTCGTGGTGCATTGCAAAAACGAGAGTCAAGTATGGAAAGTGGGCGAAAGCAGAGGTCACGAAATACTTCGATGCTTTCACGGTTCAAGAACATTTACATTACTAGCATATGTAGTCTATCGTGATGTCATTTTTATTAAGTATACATATCTTTACCATCGCAAAAGAAGCCATTTCTTCCAGACAACCTTGTAGACGGAGATTTACAATAATTTATAGTAAAGGTAACACTAATAATTATAATAAGTTCATACAGTCTCCCCGTGACCACGGCTGTTGCAAAGCATCCGAAACGTCGGGCCGTAGTTACTAGTTTTATGTTTTTAATAATTTCTTTCTATGTTTTTAATTTAAAAAAATTCTATGTTTTTATAAATTTTCAAATAAGTTTACTTAATATATATCGCGTTTTAAACCGTTAAGGTTTTTTATTTAAAAGTTCATAAAGTGAGTTTCTACAATTACTATTTAACACTACACGCTACTTGTGCATCTATACTAATATTATAAAGCAGAAGTGTTTATTCGTTTGTTTGTTTGACGCACTAATCTCCGGAACTACTGGTTCGAATTTTTCAATTCTTTCTTAAGTAGTGCCTTTCCTATCTTTTGTGTTAGTTTGAGTTTTGCGATTAATAGAAACAGTAGGAAATATAGAAAATATGTGAAAAATAATATCGTGCTACCAACAATTCGTGCTATAACCAAAAATATGTATTTCCACTTTAAATGATCTAAAAATATGTACGCGATAGTGTATATATATATATATATATGATGTCTATCTTTTAAGATTAACAACACAATGTACAAAAACAAATTTGACGCAAAATAACTAAACTACGCGGACGAAGTCACTGGCACAGCTACTACGATATATACATATATAAATAAAATACTTTTCATTGTAAACGTCCAAGTTTACTTTTACTTCATACTAATTACGTTTGATTGCAAACTTCCTAATTGGAAAGTAAAAATTGTCCATTTTATATAAGTAACGAGAAATAGTTAAGTAACGCCGTTTTTTAGGGCCGTACAGGAAGGTAGTCGAGAGAATCAGGTAGTTCGGAACTGGTCGTTTCCTTAGGGCGTTTTGAAAGGGAACTGGTTTATTTACTTGGGGGGTATAAACTGCTACGTTGTATAACCTATGCTTATATACCTACCTACCTATATGTATACCTACATCCATTCTAAAATAAATTATATCCCTACCTCTATGTCTCTTTTTTTGATAGCTTCGGCGGTCGAATGGTAGCAATGTGTGGCTAATCAACGGGTCGTGGGTTTGATCCCCACCGGGTCCAACATATTTCAAATTTTTCTGAAACATGATAGACTTCGTCTGGAAATCTGGATATTAAATGGGTGTTGGGAAGACTTCGTCCGGGTCACGAACCACCGTCCACAGATGAAAGAGCCGTGACGTTTAATCGCGTTTCTGTTTAGTCTTTGGTTTTCCGAAATAGGTCGCATCGCATCTTCTTTAGATGCTATAGGCTGGATTATCACTTGCCCATGTTTGTCAGTATATATAATAGTAATAAATTAATCACATTTAGGATCTTCATATGCTTCTCTAGGTGTTAAGTGTGTTATTTTATCTATAAAGTATGTTTAGCTTTAGTAATTTAGTGTTAATTTCCAGTTTAAATTATCTTTTTATTGTATAATTTAATTTTTTATGTTGACTTTTTTACTTCTTATTTCTAAATCAAAGGTGCTGAAGAAATCGCCATAGGCGATAAGGCCGCCTTTGCACAAACATGTTTTATTTTGTATATATAATTCTATGTATCCATGTTGATGTCTATGTTTGTCATAAAGACCTCGTTTATTATTATTATTATTATTACTCTGTACCTACAATGACTTCGATCCTTATATCTTGGGTGTTTCTTATAACTTCACTTCACAGTTGGATGAGCGTCAGAACACAGGAAGTAGTTCTTCTGCCCGCATATAATGGCCACACCACATAATGTAACTAAATTATGGTCACATATCCTGTATGGATTACAGACATTATGGTGTTAGTGAAAGTGATCCAACATAATCGTTAGGCGTGGTGCGTTACCGTCACGCTGTGACCGCACATTGCTTTAATTGGTGCCTATTTGGTTTTCGCTTCAATAGTCTCAAAGTATAGTAGAGTTGAATGTACTTCCGGGTATTTTTCACTATCTATTACTGTTTTTAAAGAATTTATATGCTATAAAACATTGTACTATATGTCTAAACATAATTGAGAATATTGTCTGCTGTAGTTTACGCGATGCTTTGCAGCACACAGTGGTAAATGGAAAACGTTTTTTAAACTGTTTAAAAGTCTTTATATGTCAATTCGATAAATATTATACCCGTTTTCTACATTTCTTGCTGTATCTTCGCTTGTATTACGCACAGAGCGAAATAATAAATGTTCTAACCAACACAATAAAGAATTTTTCAATTCGAACACGGAGTTCCTGAGATTTCCGCGTTCAGACAAACAAACAAACTCTTCAGCTTTATATATGGATTAGTATAGATATCAAAGTTATTTGGGTGTGCTACAATGCCCAGAATCCTCTAATGTATGTCATCTACACGTGATTGCAATAAATATAGAAGTAATTCTCAATTACAACGACTGACCAGCTCGAAAATCCGAGAAGCGTCACAAAAAGGCCGCGAAATCTTTATACTATTTATTAATTAATAATTGAGTTGCCTTGTTGGTATGCTACTAAAGCCTAGATAATTCACGTCATCGCTGTAGTTACTTCCCGTTCAGAAGAATGCGAACATGCAAGGTCAAAAATGAATGTAATAACCGCTTTAACATTTATGCAAATTTCATTTATACAAAAATAGCATTGACTTTATTACTAAGACTAAAACACAACTAAAACATCCATCTCGAGCTGCTATGAATATTAACAGAACTGTGCTAGGATTTCCATCAAACGGTTACGTCGGGTCGTTGTTCAAAATAAGTTAATTAGTATATTTCGCGTTACATCCATAGGACATCGTACAAATAATAATATTCGTCACATGCACTGCGTTCCACTCTTTTACTCACTTCGTATGTCTAATACATGATTGCATTAAATTTAACTTAAAACCTGTATATCTGCGTTACTATAAATTTGCTTGATGTTGAATTATTTATAAATTGACCTTATACGAAAACTCTAGAGCAAACCTTTTGTACTCACTTAAAAAAAGGCGGCCTTATAGCTAAACAGCCATCTCATCCGGGCAACCTAGAGTACAGGACAATAATTCAGTATTTCAAATGCAAACTATATTAATTCTTAATATTTATGAGTTATAACTCGTTAAAAAGAGCTTCTTATTGGAAGCAAATTATATATTAATTGACCAATTAAACGAACACAACTGTGAGTATAAATAGACGAGATAAAATGTAATTATATAACAACAGGACCACCGCCAGGAACTAGTTAAGAACATCGACTCATGGAATTCCACGCAGTACATTTTTTGTCCCTCAATCTCTGATGATAGATGTCATGCTGTGAATTCCTCGCTTGCTTTTTATTTCCTACTGCGCTAGAGCAACTACTAAAAGAACACTCTTCCAATAATTGTAGCAAGTCTTATAGGATCCTTTTGCCAATTAAAAAATTATGAGAATTATTAATCTATTTTACTACAGTAAAAAAAAAGTACCTAAGTATTGTAAGCTTTTTTAACGGTTTAAACTATTCAACTTATATTTGGCTTACTTACTACGACCCGACAATTTGGGATGCAGCTTTTCCAAAAAAATAAATTTTTTTTTTTTTTTTTTTAAAAAAAATTTGCGAAAATTAAAAATTTTTTTTTTTTTTTTTAAATTTTTTTTTTTTTTTTTTTTTCAACACTTCTTTTTTTAAAAGGTCTTTTCTAAAAGTATCTTTCACAAAATAAATAAAAAATAAAGTGGTTTACACAAATTTTTAATGCGCACACGCAGCCTAAAATACTGCAATGCCTTTCGCATAAACAATGTTATATAAGTTAAGTGATAACAAAATCGCACATTCCGCTCTCAAGGTGAACGGATACTCCGTTGTCTTTGTTACCTCGTAAAATGATGTAATATTTTTATAACCACGTCACTGATAACACATACGTTCTTTTAATCTCTATAATGAATGACTCTTAAGTGTCATCCACGGGGCATTGAAAATCAGCGCTGCAGCAAGTCCGCTGTCGCAGCAACAGCTGAGTGATGTCCGTCCACAGCAAAGTATTTGTGTGTGATAATTTTTTGATAAATATTTGTTTTTCACTGTGGAATAAATTATTGTAGTAATTCTTTACTGCCTATAGGAGGCAGATATAGATCTGTGTCCGTTGCACTAATATGCACTGTCCAACCGAAATCATTTGTTATACTTTCCAAGGATTTAAACCCCGTACTTGCTAGAGTACCACTAAGAAGGTCAATCACGATGGTTAAAAAAGGGGGGTAAATCTCGATGTTTGACTTTAATTTTTTCACATGTTGCACAGATGGTTAAAATATGGTTGTATAAATTCGACGATGAAACAATCACAATAGGTCTGTAACCAACAGCAGCAGAATAGAACGACTTAAATGAGGGTTCAAGTCCTGCTCGTGTAAATTTTTTCCATTTAAATATACTTTTATAACGTTAAATACTTAAAAAACTAAAGGAAGTGCACTTTGCACTAAACTGTGCCAGTGTATTACTTTGATCTTTAAACAATAGGACATCCTACACAATTTCCAGATCACTTGATGCGAACAACGCGATGGGAAGTCTTGAATGGCCCTTTCGTTACACCACATTAGTAAGTGCCATTCTGTGTTCCTGTCATGCTAAACAGCTGTTCTAATGTAACCTGCATAGGGGTAGCTGCAGTATAGCTTTGATGGGAAATCTTAAAGTTCAATAGCGTTTGAACGAAACACTCTATACTGAATACACTTATTTGAAAATTATTATTTAACTACTGCCCGACGTTTCCACGTAACCCCGGCTGCTGCAAAGCATCCTAAACTGATATATATCGCGTTTTTAACCGTTAGTGTTTTATTTAGAAAGTGTTTGAACGAGCTAATCACAGAAACCCAATATACAAACTTAACTTGAGTAATACAAATTTAATTAAAACACTTATAACGGTTTGAAATGCGAAATAAATTACTTCTGAAATACTGCAATGCATTCGATATGTCGGGTTCCAGTTAAAATAATTAAAATATGAGTTTAACTAATATATTTTGTTATATATTGGTTTCTTATTTTTAACTTTATTATACACATGACTTATATACATAAGGGACACGATCCACTTTCAGTCCCACAATTAAAATGGCTGTTAAAATTAAAATTATTTTTACTATTGTCGCGTTTATGTCGCGTTTGTATGTTTTATTTAAAAAATCGGATAGCAGCCAATTCGTAAGGCCACATGAATTGCTGCATAAAAGTGGGTGACGATAACTTTAGCTGCAACTTTGCCAGTTGCCAGCTAGATTCTCCGGTTTTAAAGTACTCTGTGTCTGTTACGTTATGTACAAAATATCGCGGGAAACATCTCGTAAGCAATACATACTACATATTACCAAAATAAATGTATATAATAATTTTAAAGTACGCTACGTCCATCCGGTGCAGGTGTAGAGGTCAAATGAAAGTAAAAAATGTTGTTTAACAGGTGTTATCGTTCAAAATCATAGCGTATTACACACAACATATAATCAAATGTGGATAGGTTAGTTTTTGTTGTAGTTCAGAAGCCTTCTTGCTGGATAAACATTTCAAAGTTTTTTAGGCAAAGCAAGATTTTTTATAATGGGATAAAAGTTCACTACTTCTTACCAGTCGTCTATGCTAGTAGTACACATTTAAATAAAACGCTTTTAACGGTTAAAAATGCGAATTATAGTTACAATTATTTTAAGTTCTGTCTAACGTTTCGGATGCTTTGCAGTAGTCCTTGTCAAGGGGGGACTTAAAATGGAGGGTTTCTCTATTTTCAAAGTCAAAACTACTATACTAACGCCGCCTGTAACTACGACGAGTAGTTACTATTTGGACATATATAAGTTAATAATATATTTCGCGTTTTAAATTGTTAAAAGTGTTTTTTTTTAATACTTACTATCAACCAACCGCAAATGTCAGTCGATGTTAAAGACCTGAAGGGTTAATTTGCGTTCGAGTTGCTTTGTGAAAAATAGTTTGACAGCACATCATAAGACTGTCCTAGAGCCATTTATTATTCCATCTAGTGGACCCTATGCCAGCCTGGTTTTTGTACTTGTAGCTAAAACACTTAATTTATCTATTAAAATATGTAAGCTCTATAGTACCAGTATACCCACTTTTACCATTTCCTAAATGTTTTCTCAACATGACTTTTAATATCTCACGGTCTTTGTCTAAATAAGGCGCGGAGTGGGCGAACTACATTTCGTTAGTTGATGGCCGCTAAAATATGTCGATAAATTTGACCATTATGTGTGCCAAACTTGGTAAGGCGAAACAGCATAACTAGAAACAGCTACCGAGAGGCTATTCTTAACTAAGTGATATAAGATTTACGCTGCAGACGTATAGTATGTCACACTAGCTTTGCCCGCGACTTTGTCTAATTATTTTGGGCGTCATATTTATTTTTGCAAACGTCCTCGTCGGCGTTATAAATTTACACATTTATTTTGAAATTTTATTTTTGATCGAGGATGAAAGAGTCCATCTTTTTCTTCGTCGCTATTGGTCGAGTATGTTTTTTTGCCTAAAGCCTTCTTCGATAAATGCTATAACCAACACCCTCTCTCCCCTTTATAATGATAGTAAAGATTTGTAAAACACTAGCGGTACACATATCATATATCGTTTAGATTGTCTAAGAATAATCGCCCCCAAATGTATTTTGTGTGACGCCCACAAAATAATATTGCAATATCCCTAATAAAGTATAATAATATTATTGCTTTACTTTATCTTTCTAATTTAAATCTAAGTTTGACCTAAAAACTGTAAAAAAAAACAGTTTGTAAAGTATTATACAGACATCTTAGTTTACGCGAGTAGTACACATTTAAATAAAACATTTCAACGGTTTAAAACGCGATATATTAGTTAAACTTATTTGAAAATGATTTTTAACTTCGGCCCGACGTTTCGGATGCTTTGTAGCAGCCGTGGTCAGAAGTTGGTGGAGACAATACACTTAATACATTCCATGTTCACAAAGGTTTCATTTAACGTTAATTTAAAATACTTTAAAGTTAACAATAAGTAATTCCACTTACAAATTATTCTTAACTTTAAAATTTTTTTAGTTAAATTATTTTATTGATTGATATACCTCGACAAAAGTCTCTTATTTATCTATACTACAATATAAAAGTGAAGAGTTTGTTTGTGTGTGGAACTACGTGTGCGAATTGGAAATATTTTTGTGTTGGTTAGAGCATTTATCGAGAAAGGATGTAGGCTATAAAACTTCGCTCTACGACTAATAGGAGCGATGATGATGATGAAATAGTGGAAATGTGGAAAAAAACAGGGAAAATCATTTACCTTGTGGGTTACCGTTGAGTACGCCGCGGAAACGATTCAAGGTACCTAAAAAATTTATATTTCCCTCTTTAAATTATTAAACAACGATAGTATCCATCTTTTATGATTAACTTGCAAGAACATCGGGACGCGTCCGTCTACGTAGCTTATTAAATTAATAAAGATGAAGAGGAGGTTTGCAAAAACAAATTTGGATGCCCAAAATTACAATTCTACGTGGACGAAGTCGCTATTACAGCTAGTAGTAGAGATAATTATAAAAAAAATCCTCTTTTTTATAAATCATTTAGTTAACATGGTACACCCAACCAAGTATTCATTCGCCGAATAATAATTTAGAAAACGGTTACCTTTTATAAAGATTAACAACCGTTACTAACTGTATTAATTGTATGTATGTTATTTCACGTTATATAAAACGAAAGTACAGTCTTGAAGTTTTAAAAAGTATTAATGGCGGCGTTTCATCGCTTCCGTCAAAGAGTGGTTAGCGAAGGAGGTCCAGAATGCGAAACTGGGAAACATTAATTATTAAAATTGACCTTATTAAAACTGACATAAAAATGTTAGTTATCCAGTACTATAGTGCTGGATATATAGATGAATTGAAATTAATTGGTTTCAATTCTATGAAACCCGATTTTTAATGCTCTAACCAACATAAAAAGGTTTTTTCTATTCGAACCAGTAGTTCCTGGGATTAGCGCATTCAAACAAACAAACTCTTCAGCTTTATATATTAGTATAGATAGATTAGTTGTTACAAAAGTTGAAAGACATGTATGTGTGTGTGTGTGTCAATGAGAGATGTGAAATAGTAAGTCAGTGGGTTAGTCATCGCTGTGATTGTTTTTTTTATGATAGAGCAGGACAGACTACTATAGGCCTTTTTAGACGAAAACAATAAATAAAAAAAATTATATTATTTTTTGATTTTACCCATTATTCAATTTTAGAAGTCATAAGAATAATTATAATTTTAAAAATGTTGGACCGGATTCCAGACCCGTTGGTTACCAATATATTTCTACCATTACACAAAAAAGTGCCCGTCAAAAGCTGTGTAATGTAAGCAAAAATGTTTAGTTCAACTTGTAGATAAATATATCGAAGATTATTTAAAGTTTATACTTAAAAGAAAGGGATTATAAACGCAGTCGTATCTATCAAGTGTATGTTTAAGTACGAAAGTTCAGTAACAGATGTTGTATTAAGGAGCTTTTTTTCCCGCATTTGCAACATCATCGTTACTTTTCATAATATTAAAGGTGTCTGTCGATAGAAGTCAGTGGGCTATTTAATTTCAGAGGTCAATATCAATTCTGTTTCTTAGTATGGACGCTAATCTTCAAACATTCCATGAACTAGTATGTCGAAAACCATTTCTAATTACGACGATCGTATAGATCGAAAACAAAATGGCCGCGAAAGATGAATTGTTTTTATTTGTTATTTTGAGCTATAAATCAAAATTTATTTAAACAAAAAAACACATATGATCACGCTGGTAACCAATCCTACCGTGTCGATGGCTGGAGTAACATGGAACGTTGTGGACACCGGTTCAATTCCTGCTAATGACGTAAAAAAATCTTAAGCGATTATTAAATTATATAATGCCATTGTGTATATATATAGCTATATATATTATTCTCTAATGTTAAGAAATGTCAGTGACGTCATCATAGTGCCGTTTATAATAACGTTTTACGTCAAATGTTTTTATTATAAAGCCTGCTCTTAAGTAATGTAAATCATATATATATAATATATGAAAACATTGAATTAGAAAAGTGGTTGCCCTTAGGTACTAAGACACTAACGCAATGCTGACGTAATTTCGTCTTACAGCCCACGACTTGGCCATTTAAACCGTTATTGAAGTATAGAGTTAAACTTTGTATTAAATATTAAATAATGATATTTAAGTAAAACATTTTAACGGTTTATAACGCGATATATATTACTAAAACTTATTTGAAATGCTTTGCAGCAGTTATGGTCATGGAGAGACTTGTCTAATATATTTCTCCTTTAAACCGCTAGTGTTTTATTTAAATATGCACTACTCGCGTAAACTACAGACAGTATTGACATTTCTTATTTAAATGAATAAATTAATAACAATAAATCAGTATCCGTGTTTATATGTAGTCAACTTAACTGTCGTAGTTCATATTAAATTAAACCTTTTGAACCGTTTCAAAAGTGCGACCGGGGTAAATGGTGGAAAAAACATTTAGTTTAAATTAAAACAAAAAAAAAAATAACCGGGTTAACTTTAATTTTTTTTTTTTTTTTTTTTTTTTTTTTTTTTTTTTTTTCCCCCCAAAAAAATTTTTTTTAAAAAAAAAAAATTTTTTTTTTTTTTTTATTTTTTTTTTTTTTTTTTTTTTTTTTTTTTTTTTTTTTTTTTTTTTTTTTTTTTTTTTTTTTTTTTTCCGGGTTTTTTTTTTTTTTTTTTCTTTATTTTTTTTTTTTTTTTTTCTTCTTTTTTTTTTTTTTTTTTTTTTTTTTTTTTTTCTTTTTTTTTTTTTTTTTTTTTTTTTTTTTTTTTTTTTTTTTTTTTTTTTTTTTTTTTTTTTTTTTTTTTTTTTTTTTTTTTTTTTTTTTTTTTTCCTCTCTCCTATTTTTTTTTTTTTTTTTTTTTTTTTTTTTTTTTTTTTTTTTTTTTTTTTTTTTTTTTTTTTTTTTTTTTTTTTTTTTTTTTTTCTTTCTTAATAAATGCACAAACCAACACAAAGAATTTTTAAATTCAAACCAGTAGTTCCTGAGATAAGCTCTTTCAAGCGAACAAACAAAAAATTCATGTCTGCATATTAGTAGGTATATATCATCTTTATGAGATGCAAGTTCACTGATGATATTTACAATACTCCATGTAATATCTAAAAAAGATGAGCTGTCGGTCTTTTTTCGTTTGACATTATATTTACAAACAAAAAGCATTTAAATGTGAATCACAAAGGAATTTCAAACAAGTTTCTGGCTCTGGCTTTTTTGCAAGCGCAAAAAACAATTCTCTTATATCACAGTCTTATAGACTAGTGTAACAATTATCAAATCAAAACACGTCGAACAACTTCGGGCACAATTTTATCGGTTAACTTCGAATCACGGAATTGTCCTACTCTCTGTTGATTTCTCTGTTTTATTTAGAAACGAAAGTGTTATACCAGTTCCGATGCTGCATCTAAATCTCCATTTCGTTGAGAAACACGAGATTTATTTATGTAATAATACTGGATTTTGGTGACGTGTTACAAAATGTTGATTTTGTATGCAAAATCATTGGGATAACTTACAGAGGTGATTATATATTCGAGTTAGCTGCACTAAGTTAATCCAGTCTAATCGGAACAATTTTTGACATATAATCAACAGTGGCTTCGATTCCCATCCGTTCACATTTTAACTAGTTTACGCAAATAAAACAATTTTAACAGCCTGTAACACGATGTATATTTGTTAATTTATTTTTATTTTAACTACTACCCGACGTTTCGGATGCTTTCCAGCAGCCGTGGTAGCGGGGGTCTCTTTAACTAATATAAGTACACGTACTTCGCGTTTTAAACCGTTGTTTCATTGAAATATAAAGTTTTATTTGTAAACCATCCGAACTCCGTCTGGACGCCATCTATAGGTGAAATAGCTCTGAAGTTCAGTTTCAATTCAAGAAAATAGGTCGATATTCTCTTGTTTAATTGTTATATGACTGGGGGTCTATCCTACCAAATTTACCATGTTTATCTGTCTTTCTCCATCATAAAACAAATTACGTTTATTTATTTGCATTCCACTGTTTATTATTTGCATATGGACACAACAAAGTATGCAAAAGATTGACGTGTGGTGAATAATGCAGATATTTAAAAAAACAAACGTATCATTTGTTTGTGAATTGCGGAAAGAAAGTTGTACTGTTGTATCTGCAACTCAAATAGGTTGCAAGCTTAATTACAACTTGTAGTTTTCGTACAATTTGAATAAGACATCTTAAACGGGTTTAAACTTGATATATTCACCATTAAGTACAACCCGACATTTCATAACATTACTATAATATCTTCATATTGTTCAAGTTGTATGGTTTTGTTTTTTATGGAAATAATAATTTAAAGTGTGCGTCTTAACGACAGCTTAATAGGGCAGACATATTGAATTGTCCGTTTTACTAATCGCCTTAACCTTCTTGTCTTCTTGGACAGTTTATTTATTTCGGGATTCAAACCTTTAGCCCAATGTTTGGGGGTATAGAGTCGCTATGCCACCAAAAAAACTAAAAACCCACATTGTCTCATGTAGGCATTTTGTTGGTATTTTACTGCTTTATATAAATCAGAAAGCAGCCACATAATTGGGCTACACGTCTGACGTTTATACCAGACAGCAATTTATGCATATAATTACTTATTTACGGCTATAGAAATGCAGTGCACACAATCATTATAATTTTATTACTATATCACTTTATTGATAAAACCACTTCGCTTTCGTTTCAATAATTTGTTTTCATATGTTTTATATATATAAAAACAAATTTTAAAGGAATGGAAAACTTAAAAACACATGTATGTTCCACAATATTTCTTCAAGATGTTCCATGTTTATACATGGAACTCGTTAGTCTCACGGTAGCAAAATATTGGTAACTAATCAACGGATCGTTGGTTCGAACCCCACCGGGCCCAACATGTTTTCAATTTTAATAAACCACTTTCACGGTTTAAAACGCGATATATTAGTTAAAATTATTTGAAAATGATTTTTAACTTCACGGACACCACGGCTTACTGCAAAGCATCCGGAACGTCGGGCCAAAGTTAAAAATCATTTTCAAATAAGTTTAACTAATATATCGCGTTTTAAACCGTTAAAGTTTTTTATTTAAATTGTGGATTTGAAAGCCAAAATAGGTCAACGGCGCATCTTGTTTAGATGTTATTAGCTGTCCTTTATAATAAAAAATAGTATACGTATGTATGTATATACATACAAACATATTTCCAGTAAGAGAAGAATGCAAATTTGTCACGGATATTTGTCAACAATGCATTATTCTCACGCTGAATGGACATTAATCTGTTGACCGTTTGCTGCTTCACTGGTGTGCTATGGTACCAAGCACAGTGTTTTACAATCGTGGAATATTTATTATAATTACAAAATAACTAAAAAATACGCAGTGATAAAAAATAGACGGACTTAAAGTCGCATAGGACAATTCGGATACAGTTTATTGAAAACAGAAAACAGATGTATTAATTTTTAAGTACTAACATTTACATCGCAAGTATTTTTCTAAATATACCTACTATATGCTAATCTGTTCGTTCGTACGCCAAATAGAACAATTATAATTCAATTTTTTTTTTAAAGAAAATAGTGTGTCGTGCTAATTTTAAAAGCGTGCTTGCATATGACGCCGCTAGAGGCAGAGTAGCTAACTGCAATTTATGTATATTTTATATATGTTTTTAAAGTCTAAAAATTCTACAAGAGCGCAGTGACAAAAATTTGTTAAAATTTTTCATACACAAATAATACTAGAAATTCATTTTCGCCTAAGTTATTTGCGTATTATTATTTTCCTCATGTAAAGGCATGTTTGTTAGTAGGCCACTCTGTCTCTAGAGTATTTTTAAAAATATATATTTAAAATATATAATTATAGTATAATTATACAATTTAACGCCGCCAATATGCCAATCTGTAAGCGCATACGAATTTCAATTTGAATTTTCTTTTTTGTTTGTACTGCGGCGAGGATTTCCTACTTGTCGGAGTTCCAACGCGTCGTCGGCTCGCGTTACGATCCGTTAGTAGTCTGTCCGATGAGCCGTAGAGTGGCGGTTCTGCCGCCAAGCCCGCGCGACCTCTAAACATTCCTACCGACCTGGTACTTTGATCCTTTTAAGCTCGTTTTACATTATTTGTGCCAAGTGAAGTGTTATGTTGATTAGTGGACACTTGTGAAATTGGTGCACCATATCGTCCTGATGAAGCGTTCGACGTGGGTCGAAGTGGAAACCGGCGGCCGGTTGGGCTGCAACGGGGAAATTTTCTGGAGCGAATGTCCCGAGTGCGATTGTTCTTACTGCAACCCGAACTACGTCTGTGTGTGTAGCGATAAGGTGATTTTATATTTAGATTTAATATTTATACACCTTAAGGTACTTATAAATAAAAAGTTATAAAAAAAAATACAAGCCGAGTGAAACTTCCTGTCTCTTCCAGTTGATAAGAATTTTATCAGAGCATGCCCAAATATTTACTCTTTCACAAAATCAAGGTCCGTCGACCTTTTGAAAGATAGCAACACAATTCGTTGCTTTTAATTATTAATTATTTCAAGGCTTTTACGCCTTTTTGTGTATATTCGGAAGCAAGCTTTCTCTTATTAAAATTTAAAAAAGCAATACTGCAAATATTTAAATAATACACATTAAACGGTTTAAAACGCAAAATATTAACGAAACTTAACTTCACAATATATTTGGCGTTGTAACCGTTAAACGTGTTTTGTATTAAACATAGTATGACATATTAATCCACTTTTTGAAACCCTAATAATATGTGATATTGACATTAACTTGCAGTCTGCAGACATGATGAGATTCTAATGACTGTGCTTTTAACCTGATGGAAAACGTATATAATATTATCGGCATAGAAAGGCGAGTTTTTATAATCCTATTCACACTTTGCATATCTAAAACAAAATATTTGTATATTTTGTTTTGAATAATACTTTCACAATATCACCTGCATCACATGTATTTAAAACATTTTTTGAAAATTTCTCAAGTATGTGTTAATATCATCAATATATCTAAATTAACTAATAAAAGACAGTCATCACTTAATACTCTTTAAAAACTTTAATATTTTACACATGTTGACACTATTTAATTTAAAATGTTATTCGCGTGATGTATAAATAAACAATCTTTACTTATAAGCACTTCAGATGCTTTCCAGCAATCGTGGTCACGGAGGAGTACAAAAAAGTTAAATCCCGTTTCCCTTACGTGATGGCGTTAACGCATAGCCGTTATAGACAAATATTAGTCAGACTTTTGTGACCTGCCCGACCGAGACTTATCTTTTTAGGATTTAAATCCCCGAAAACTTGTTAAGCGTTGGGGGATGGAGGTAGTCAACAATAGATAATTTTTTTTACATAAGCTGAGTATCCAAGAAAATATATACACTATGTAATGCGACAATTCTAAAATATTGTCTGTAGTTTACGCGAGTAGTATACATAAAAAAAAATCAATGAAGACGATTTAAGTAACTATTACTGTATTTTATTATTATCACCTTGCTTTTTAATTTAACTATGACCCGAGATTTCGGGTCGAATATAATTAGACGTTTAAACTGTTAAAAATGTTTTATTTAGACAATTCCACAGTCAAAATAAGTTGACAGTGCATCTTCCTTAGGTGTTTTAGCACCATTTCCCTTACCACCAAGTGACCCCACGCTTGTCTGTCGTGTTCTGTCAGAAATCTAAAATCACATATATGTATTATAAACATATATAATGCGTAGGATTGCTAGTCCGAGGTTCAAAGATTTACCTTGAGATTCATTTTTAAACTTAAGGCGAAAACCCATTTTGACCTCACTTAAGCGACCCGTCTATCCATATATGATTATTAAAGTTCTTACACTGAAATGAAATATTTTTTTATTAAATTTTTAGGCCGAAGGAATAGTTTTTAAAGATATGATATAAATAATTGTCGATTCTATTCTAGAAAAACCTTAAAATTTAACCTGACAAAATTTTTCTAAAACACAGTTATACATAAAACCACTTTATTGCACGAACAAATAAAAATATAAGGAATTACTAAACAACTTATTTATATTAAAAGTAAGTGCAAAGGCCTTACGAGGCTATTTCTTTCTGAAAACCTTTGTTTGATGTAAATTATAATTGAACCGATATTTCTTCTCGTAAAATTAATATTAATCATTTTACAATCTATTGTTAAAGGGTAGACGGTCTTTGTCCGAATTACGGGAAGAGATGTAGATTAAGTGTAAAACAGACACAGATTTGTGCTTTCAAACATAATGTGACAATAGTAAATTGTAAAGCTATTTTATCTTACAAAATATAATACCTACAATATCAGTAAACATTCACCTAGAAAAATATTTCTGCAAAACTGACGACGCGAAAATACCAAAATGGCGGTTCTGCTACCCTTTGTAACAGCGCACAATAGTGCTCTGAAAATACTGAAATGTGAGACTTAAGTTTTTTCAGTGCACCTTTGTTTTAGAATTTCAAAAAGAAGTTCTGCTTCCATACGCCTGAATGAGAATAAATTTAACGAGTGAAGTGGTTTTAATAAAGACTGCACAAACTTACTCAGTCAAATAAAACACTTTGAACTGTTTAATTCGAAATGTATTACTTTAGTTAAGTAATTTATGGAGGACACTGTTTACAGTGTCCTCCATAAATTCCAGATATTACAGCCCGGCTTTAGCCGGGCTGTAATATCAAACTATAATATGTTAAGTAATATATTTGTTAAACGCTTAAAAACGTTATTAAATTAACTAACATATATCATGTTAGTTAATTTATTTGTTTTTAGCTAGGTGTTCATTTGATGGTGAAATACCCCAGCGATATAACATGAACAAAATTATTTTAACTACGGCCCGACACGGAGAGACAAAGCATTCGAAACGTCGGGCCGTAATTTTACTCAAATAAATAGACTTATGTTTTTTTTTGCTAAAATCGATCTTCAAACTATTTTGGCTTTAGATATTCAGATGTTTTTATTTAATTGCCGTAATCACGGGGGAAAATGGAGTCTTACTAGTCTTTTAAACTGTTAAAAATGTTTTATTTAAATGTGTACTACTCGCGTAAACAGCAATGCACGCAGTTTCATTTCCTTTTAAAAGAATGTTTTTATTTAATTATAACTACCGGAAGCTTGCGATTAAATCTTCCGAATTAACGCTTGCGCAGTCTTAGCATCAATAATTATCAAGGTAAAAGTTATACTTCTAAAATCATTTATTCACATTTGCATTTTGTTAACTTGGCGAACGCAATCTGACATAATAGTTACGCATTTCATCGATAGTAAAGCAAAGCAAAATGTACATTTAAAGGATTATCAAAAGAAAAGATTTGATAAGATCATGTAAGGAATCTTTCTCTCTCTTCTTTCTTGTCTTTCATACGCGTAGATTGGCGTGTAAGAAAGACAAGAAAGAAGATTTTTATTACTACATAGTTCATATTAATAATCTATTTTAGGCTGAAAAAATGATCAGACACGCCCGGGATTTGAACCGGCATCTACAGCGTTCCGTTCTATTTCTCTAACCAATTGAGTTACCGTGTCTTACACGTCATCGTTGATTTTTCTATCTATTGATACATGCACCTCTCGCGCAATGTAATTTCAACCTAATCTCAACGCGATATATATTAGTTAAACTTACTTGAAAGTTATTTTAATTACGGCCCGACGTTCCGAATGCTTCTCCCCGTATGGGGCCGTAGTTAAAATAATTTTCAAAAAAGTTAAACTAATGTATATCGCGTTTTAAACCCTTAGTGTTTTATATAAATGTGTACTACTCCCGTATGCAACAGGCAGTATTTAAAATAAGTCTACGTAATGTTTACACAAAGATTATTAATGTACTTATTAGTTAGTCTAAAACAGGATGTTATCACTAATTTATTTTGGAACGAAGGATTATTTAGTTTTCCTCCGTCGCGGATAACTTGTACTCGTATTTAGTGGCTTTAAAACTATTCTGTTTATATTTTGTCGTATTCTTATATAAATTTATTAAGAATTGTATGTTAATGTTACATACGATATCGTATATACCAAAAAAATATCGACTCTATTGTTTTCGAAACTATCATAAAGAATCTTACATTTAAAACAAACACTTCTAACTGTCAAAAACGCGAAATAACTTCTATTAGTTATCTTATTTTCAATTACATGTTTCGTCATAGTTGGTTAACAGGTAAACAGGTTCGATCAGGTGGCGCAGTGTATTTGACTTTGACATTAGAGACACCCTCCATTTTTCATCCCTCCGTGACATCTACTGCAAAGCATCTAAAACATCGAGTCGTAGTTTAAATACATTGTAAATAAGTTAACATATATATGCCTTGTTTTATACCGTTAAAACTGTTTTATTTAAATGTACGATACTTAGTTTAAGTGTGTACGAAGATGGGTTCGACAACGATAGAGATCTTCTCTTGTATATACGGTATAATTTGTTCTTTACTCAAATAATAAGACGTAAAAGTGCAGTGTAATGCGTTGTTCAAGTTCTCATCTCTATCGTTTGATATCATCTGTCTAGTACTGAATACCTATTTTAGTCACGTAAGAATGATATGATAAGAATTATTGAGATTGAAACGTACTCTGTTTATCAACTGACGCGTAAACTTGTGTTTACCGAACATTGAGCTAATTAGCGAAGCGATAACGTGCTAAAATCTCGCTTACTACCGGTATTACATTAATTGTGTAGCGTTTCGTGTTAAAAGTGTATTTTAGGCTATTACTAACTTGTTAGATCACATTAACAAGACTCATTTATAAAGCTGAAGAGTTTGTTTGTTTGAACGCGCTAATCTCATAAAGTACTGGTTTAAATTGAAAAATTGTTTGAGTTGTATTAGAGGATTTATCGAGGAAGGCTATACTCTATAAAACATTGCACTGTGAAGAAATAGGAGATGACGAAAAAACGGGGGTAATATTCATCTCTTAGGAATACGTACGCTGCAAAAACGGTCCAAGACACCCAAAAATATTTATGAAGGATGCTTCCTCTTTAAATGGATTTAAAAAATCTTCGCGACAACTATGCCTACCATTTAAGATAAACTTGCACGAATGACGAGAACCAACGTCGGGTCCAAGCGAAGGGCCTCGACGATGTGAACATTAAATTTAACGATGAAGAGAGGTTTGCATAGGCGAACTTGGATGCCCATAATTAACTATACTTTAAGCGGACGAAGTCGCTATACAGCTGTTTATGATAAAATAAAAATCATAAATATATTTGCAGCTATACACAAATGTAACTTTTTACCTTTCAATTACATAATTAAGGTTACTATGCTAGGCTTCGGTTACTTAAAACTACAAATTACATAACATAAAATCTTCATGTTTTTTTTGTAAGTTACATAAACTATTAAAGTTTATTGATAATTATGACTTTACTACATAGTAGTTAATAACTCAGTATTAATAGCTATTTTTACCTGAGCTACTATAAATATTATATACTTAACAACCTCCATACTCATGGTTAATCGCCTTGCCTAGTAATGGCAGTGGTCCTTCCTGAGTTCGAATCCCGAGAAAACTGGATAAACTGACCTTGGACAGAAAAAGTGTAATCACTTATTTGCCTGAACTATTTTAGGGAAACGGACATAACAATATGTCTATGTATGTATATATATAATTAAATATTAACTTAAGTGTTGTTTGTAGCCTTCACGAGTATTACACGCATTTAAATTAAACTTTTTAAAACGTGAAATATATTAATTTATTTTTAAAAAAAAAAAACCCGAAACCCTGGGGGGGTTAAAAAAAAAATTTTTATTTTTTTTTTTCCCTTATTAACCGTTATTTTTATTAAAAATTAATATATATTAACTTCTTGTCTACACATACGGGTCATTGTCCCTTAGGCTCTTAATAAGATTACACGTACGTACCCCTTCCGTCGTGTACTGGCATGAACAAGGATTATGTCATGCTTGCGATAAAATAGGACGAAACTTATTTTTTAGTACTAGCTGTGTCAGCGACTTCGTCCGCGTATAACAGTTATTTTGGCCATCAGATCTGTTTTCGCAACTGCATAGTGTCGCGGACAATTTTTACTTAAACTTATTTGAAAGTTTAACTAATATTTATCGCGTTGTAATTACGTTTATGTGTTTCATTTAAATAAATATCCTTAAGTATACATATTTGTTTCTTAAGTATGTTTTGGGATGTGAATCCAGGTCCTAGGATCTCGCTAAGTAACACGTCTAACCATTGATCCATAGCGATTATTATATTACTCAATAGATAATTATGTAACCCGATGTACAAATAAGAGTAAGACCACATGTACACACCTAATTAACGAATCGTGGGAAGGCTTTCTAATTTTTTAAACAAATATCTAGTACAAATTAATTGGCCGCAGGAAGTCATATATGTAATATCCTTTTGATAAAAAATCAATAATACTATATAGATTATAACTAATTATATTACTTATTTGTTGTTAATTTAGGAGTCGTAATGTAGAGTAACTAATGTTAAGTTAGATTAAACAAACAAAAGAAAAAACTAACTTTATTTCGAATCTTTGATTGTATTATTTTGTTTGTATTTATTTATTTTGCATACCTTGCACACTCTATTTTCTCTATTTTATTTCCTTGTTGTATGTTGACTGGAAAATATGGCTTCTTAGTGGTAAGTCCGCCCATTCTAGCGTACGTTTATTTGTACATATTAGCTGTACCTATCAGCGACTTCGTTAATTTTGGGTATCAAAATTTGTTCTTGCTAACCTCCTCCTAATATTTGTAGGTTATATGTTACCCACGATCACCCACCACGATAGATGGTACAACCAACACAAATTTTTTTTAAGTAGGTTCTGAGATAAGAGCGTTCAAACAAATAAAAAATTGTTAAATAATTATGACTCTATATTATAACTACAGTTCTCTCTATTTGCGCATTCATATCCTTCTAAATGAGTTGAAGTAAAAACGTTACCCCATTTTTCTTTAGACTCTGCTGTAAACTAAAGCCTGCCCTAGAATTTCTATTCACTTTGAGCCGTACATGGTCCGCTTTGACGAAGACAGATCGTCCCTGTCATAGATACCCTATTCACTCTCAATCTAAAGTAATAAGCTGACACGAGTCACCTCCCGTGTGCCGATTTCTATGGAATTCCAAAAATGCAGTTGCATTCCTTATTCAGTGAAGCAGACCTGCTTGATGCGAATACCTAGTTCGTTGAAGTATTCCAAGCTTTAATTAAACAACTTTGATGTTAGTTTACGAATTAGTAGCAAGAATTCGTTGATTATACGAAACAATTTCTAAACTTAAAAATGAAACACTAACAGTTTAAAACGCGACACTGCTGCAGAGCATCCGAAACGGGCCGAAAATACTCACCAAATAAGTTTAAAACATATATATCGCGTTATAAACCGTTAACAGTGTTTTATTTAAATGTGCACTCGCGTAAACTCGCTTATCGTCTTGATGTGTGAATGGCTAAACGTAGTCTTAGTACTACTTAATAATAGTTCCAGCAAGTCAAGCGCAGAAAATAAATAACTAGTTCGTGAATGAAAACTTGCATAGATACAGGAATAGATTTTTTTAGAAAATATGATGGGAAGTGATTTCTACCCCCTATGGTTAGTACAACACCAGTGATCCTAACGATGCGCTGTCGGCCCTTTCCAAAAGAGGTCTTACCTCGAATGTGTATCGGTCTTCTACCTTGTTTGTGTGTTCATCGTACCGCTATTTTATTCCTCAACTGTTATTGTGCTTCTGCCAATAAAGCGTATGATTACAACCCCCCTGACCAGGTTTTATGCAAGGACAATATAACTGGTGACACTTATGATTCACTATCAGTTTTATGAATCATCACTCACAGACGGTTAAGTGCTATCAAATTGATACGTGGAAATAAATCACATTCAATTTGTGTTGTTTATAAGCGTGCTGTTGAGAAATCAATCAAGTTATAATTAAGCGAATTTCTCCAGCAATAACAATGGGCTGAGCCTGTCTGGTTATGTCTCCCACGTGCGTATAGCAGACTGTGCTATTATATATGGCTTGTCTGTGGAAAACAGTAATGTATGTGCCTTTACATCTGTTGGGGCAACTTCATAATGTCTTATCTCCTTTTGTTTATTAGCTTTTTAATGTGGTGGGAACAGAGTTGTTCTATTCCCACCAACTAAGGAGCTTAAGACACTCACTGATCGTGGTCTTATCGTGCATCTTTTACGGTCTTTTCTTAAGCTGGCAAAAAAGTAAGCACGGTATGGAGTATAGTGCCTCCAAAAGCTATATTTGGATATTTCTTTTCACCATAGCTACCTGAGCAGGCTAGGGAAAGCCTGGGAGTTCTCCAAGGGACCGTTCCGATGGACACCATTAATTATTTATTTAACCTCAATAATAATAAATACCACAGCTTTTGCTTTATATTTTAGCTTAATGAGCTAGTTCTTAAATTTTTCTAAACAGCGATCTCTTCCGGGCAACCTGAACTGAAGGATGATTTTCATCAGCTTTTTGCCGAAGTCTTATGATGATCCATTGCTGTTTATCTCATGCCTGATCTCTGTCTTAAAGGCTTCTATTCTCATCTTCACAATTTCATCGGATTCTTGGTGGAATATGGCCTAAAATCTTTACTTTTTCACATTTACCATTAAATCAGTCATGACCATATCTATAGTAACAAACAGCACTTATCCGGTCTTTACCACGTCTCGTTATGCAACCGCCCTGATCTCCATTATACTGAATGAATAAAGCCCGCTCATGTTCACATTAAATGGAGGAAAGTATACAATGTTGACGTCACATTGTGCACAGTGTTTTGTGATGCTAATTCCGAGAGACCAGAGAAAGTCGCCATTTGTCAAAAAACTAATGGTCGCCGCAAAAGTGCTTTTGTCTCGCTCAGTGTTTTAAAATTCGAATGAAAAATGCGTACAGTATTTAACTGTACTATTCATAGTATTTTTTTGTTCTTTAAAACGGTATATTTATATATCGTCTATAGTTCACGCGTAGTACACATTTAAATAAAACATATATTTATTACAAATGAGAGACAAAGGGCCTAAGACTTAAACAAAGCGACGTCTAACAGTATTAACTCTCTGTATTAGGCTTATTAGGTTGTACTTATCAAGATTATTGTTATTTGCTACCGTCTTGGAATGTTAAATAAACTAGTTGTGTTACTTTCTAACATATTTGTTTCCGGAGCTTTGAATTCAATAAGCTTAATAGATACAACTGAATTAGTTTAAATGTCTTTTTTATATACAAGATATATCCGTTGAAGTAACAATTTTTGGTTATGGAGTGAACAAATTTATGTGTTCGTTTGTAGTTAATTAGACATTTTAATAGAACATTTAACAGTTTAAAACATGAAAAATATTAGTTAATGTATTTGATTTAACGACAGCCTGGATGGTTTTTAGCAGCTGTGGTCACAGGGGGGACTTAAAGAGAGTGTCCTGACCTGTGACCTTAACGCAGTGCTAGATAACACGTTTAATTATTGAACAAAGAAGGCGGTAACAATAATTGTTCATAAATATAGAACAATAGAAAGTCTTAACGATCTAATTGGAGAAACAATAATTTACCAAAAAGGCTTTCGTCGATAAAAATGTAATAACCACAAAAGGATTGTTAAGAAAGACTTTCTCTAACGCAACTTCGCTTCTCTTTAACAACAGTTACTGATGATTTACTTCCTCCACGTATTTGGAGTATCTAAATCTTTAGCAGAATTAAAATTTTAATGAAACACTTTTAGCAGTTTGAAACGTGGTATATATTAGTTAACTTATTCACAGTTTATTTTAACTACGGCTTGACGTTTCGGATGCCCTGCAGCAGCCTTGCTCGCGGAGGATGTATTTCGAGTTTTATTCCATTTAAAGTGTACTACTTTAAACAACAGACAGTACACATTTAAGAAAAGCCCTTTAGCGGTTTAAAACGCGGGATTTTAATTTAACTTTTTTTTTAAAATTTTTTTCCCCCCCCCCCCCCCCCCCCCCTCCCCCCCCCCCCCCGCCGCCCCGGGGGGCCCCCATGGGGGGGGGGGCCCCCCCCCCCCCCCCCCCCCCCCCCCCCCCCCCCCCCCCCCCCCCCCCCCCCCCCTTTCCCCCCCCCCCCCCCCCCCCCCCCCCCCCCCCCCCCCCCCCCCCCCCCCCCCCCCCCCTTTTTTTTTTTTTTCCCCCCCCCTTTTTTTTTTTTTCCCCCCCCCCCTTTTTTTGGGTTTTTCCCCCCCCCCCCCCCCCCCCCCCCCCCCCCTTTTTTTTTCCCCCCCCCCCCCTTTTTTTTTTTTCCCCCTTCCCCCCTTTTTTTTTTTCTTTTCCCCCCTTTTTTTTTTTTTTTTTTCCCCTTTTTTCTTTTTTTTTTTTTTTTTTTTTTTTTTTCTTTTTTTCCCCCCTTCCTCCCCCCCCCCTCCCCCCCCCCCCCTTTTTTTTTCCTCCCTTTTTCCCCCCTTTCCCCCCTTCCCTTTCCCCTCCCCCCCCCCCCCCCCCCCCCCCCCCCCCCCCTCCCTTTTTTTCCCTCCCCCCCTTTCCTCCTCCCCCCCCCCCCCCCCCTTTTTTTTTTCCCTTTTTCCTTTTTCCCCTCTCTCCCCCCCCCCCCCCCCCCCCCCCCCCCCCCCCCCCCCCTTTTTCCCCTTTTTCCCCTCCCCCCCCCCCCCCCCCCCCCCCCTCCCCCCCCCCCCCTTCCCCCCCCCCCTCCCCCCCCCCCTCCTCCCCCCCCCCCCCCCCCCCCCCCCCCCCCCCCCCCCCTTTTTTTCCCTCCCCCCCCCCCCCCCCCCCCCCCCCCCCCCCCCCCCCCCCCCCCCCCCCCTTTCCCCCCTCCCCCCCCCCCCCCCCCCCCCCCCCCCCCCCCCCCTTTTTTTTTTTTTTTTCCCCCCCCCCCCCTTCCCCCCCCCCCCCCCCCCCCCCCCCCCCCCCCCCCCCCCCCCCCCCCCCCCCCCCCCCCCCCCCCCCCCCCCCCCCCCCCCCCCCCCCCCCCCCCCCCCCCCCCCCCCTTTTTTTCCCCCCCCCCCCCCCCCCCCCCCCCCCCCCCCCCCCCCCCCCCCCCCCCCCCCCCCCTTCCCCCTCCCCCCCCCCCCTTTTTTCCCCCCCCCCCTTTTTTCCCCTCCCCCCCTTTTTCCCTTCCTTTCTTTCCCCTCCCCCCCCCCCCCCCCCCCCCCCCCCCCCTCCCCTTCTTTTCTTTTTTTCCCCCCCCCCCCCCCCCCCCCCCCCCCCCCCCCCCCCCTTTCTTTCCCCCCCCCCCCCTCCCCCCCCCCCCCCCCCCCCCCCCCCCCCCCCCCCCCCCCCCCCCCCCCCCCCCCCCCCCCCCCCCCCCCCCCCCCCCCCCCCCTCCCCCCCCCCCCCCCCCCCCCCCCCCCCCCCTTCCCCCCCCCCTTCCCCCCCCCTCCTTCCCCTTTTTTTTTTTTTTTTTTTCCCTTTTTCCCCCCTCCCCCCCCCCCCCCCCCCCCCCCCCCCCCCCCCCCCCCCCCCCCCCCCCCCCCCCCCCCCCCTCCCCCCCCCTCCCTTCTTTTTTTCCCCCCCCCCTTTTTTTTTTTTTTTTTCTCCCTTTTTCTCCTTTTCTTCTTTCTCCCTTTTTTCTTTTTTTTTTTTTTTTTTTTTTTTTTTTCTTTTTTTTTTTTTTTTTTTTTTTTTTTTTTTTTTTTTTTTTTTTTTTTTTTTTTTTTTTTTTTTTTTTTTTTTTTTTTTTTTTTGTTTAAATTTTATCTACTCCCGTTAAACAACAGACAGTACTTTAAAATTAAAATTGGTTAGGGTACTGTTGCCCACGGGACGCTGTAGATACCGATTCAAGTCATGCCCGTGTCGTTTTTTTATTCAATCTAAAATTGTTTTTTTAATTATAACGCCATCGTGTGCCATAACATGTGAAAATATAAACGTTTTTAAAACTACCTTTACGTATAGCCTATACGAGTTTGCAACAGGACTAAATTGAACGTCATGTTTTAATGATTGTGTATGTTAAATTACGGCTTGAAGTAACGGAGACTGCGGCCATCATATAACTGACCTACTGGAGTGACATGGGGTAGTAGAGTGGGTCGCTCGATCACCACTTTTTGTGGTGACCGGTGACGGCTTTCCGTTAGCAACATCGTGGCATCGGGCAATTAGTTAATTTACATAAAACACTTTAACGGTTTAAAACGCGATAAATTTTAATTAAACTTATTTGAAAATTATTTCAACTACGGCCTGACGTTTCGGATGCTTTGCAACAGTCGTGGTCACGGGGTGCATAGACGCGTAAACTACAGACACTAATTAGTTAATTTTCCATCCTTTCCACAGTAATATTATTCTACGATACGATTATAATCATAACATACTAGCTGTGCCTACGACTTCATCCGCGTAGAATAGTTATTTTGATATATAGATCATTTATATATTAAAGCTTAGTTTTCCATTTAAATAAAAAAAAAAATAAAGAGGAATCATTCTTAAATACATATTTCTTAGGTGTCGTTTTCGTAGCACACGCTACTGAAATCCTCAAAAGCGAATATTTTTACCGTCTTTTCTCTCCTATAGGCCGCAGCGTGCTGTTTTATAGCTTAGAGTTTTTTTCGATAAATGCTTTAACGAAGCCAAAAAGAAAAAAAAAACAGTTCGAACTAGTAGTTCCCGAGATTAGCGCGTTTAAACAAACTCTTCACTTGTATAATATTACTATAGATTAACAAAAATATCTCTATTAATACCAGAACAACAAAAACAACTAAGAGAAAAGCAGTTATCGATAATAATCGTACAGTATTATCTATTCTCGCGATCTCGTCTCGTCTTGAACCAGAAGCGCGCTATCTTTCGGAAGAACGATAAGTAGATCAGTAAGCAGAGGTTACAGTTCACATTTCCTCCCACGATGTGATGTAATTCGGTACCGAGGTAATTACTCAAACAATGAGAGTAATTGAATCAAACCAAAGATCTACACAGTTACGTGGCATAACTTATTCGATTAGTTACTTGTGATAAGGGGCTATAGTACTATCGATTTTTTTCTGCGGAAACGTAAGACTATTGTAAATAGGCTTGTATATTCAAACAAAACTCTTTTAATGTTTTAAAATGGGAAATATCTTAGTTAATTTATATTTAATTTAACTACGGCCCCGTCTTTCTGATACGAGAGATTATATTTTCGTCTTTTAAACCGTTTGAGGTGTTTTATTAATGTGAACTACAGACAATGTTTGACACTATAGCTGTTAAACTTTAAAATCGATTTTGATATATGTTTTGCAAAATACAAATGGAATGTTTAAAATGAAATTAAAATTAGAATTCCTAATTTCCAAATCATTCCCTGTTTAGTATTAAAGGTAATAAAATTTGTTTAAGGTTGTGTTTTTATATATCTTACTACTTGTTATTACTACGTAATGAATTTCGTCGATGCGATATCCAATTGATTTACAAACAATAACAATTACGCACATAAAGTTAAATCATCTGCATTTAATATTGCAACACCAAATTCTTTGCGATATTCCAATTTCTCAATATATCTTTACATAATCCTAACACATCCAAATTTCCCGATTCGTAAATAATTATCATCGAATATTTCCGGAAGCACGATCCGACCTCGTTAGATGACCGCGTTTAGTTGGTTTAAGCGATTGTTAATATCAAACAATTAAAATGTACAAACACAATTATGTAATTTAACTTGACAATGTGTTTCTAAATGCACTGATAGAAGAGCGCATAGTGAAGATGGTCGATGAAGATGTTACAAGTGACGAACTTAATACGCCTGAAACAGTTGAACAAATTGATAGTGTTAAAAATGGACAAATTAAAGACAGTGTCGTTCGAAAGTGGTTAGCGCCAGGTGCTAAGGAACCGAGGGTCAGTTACCAAATGCAATGGGCTCAAGTCTTAGAAGAGATAACATGGAAATTGAGCACTGTGAGTTATTTAATTGTAAACAAATTGCCTACTTATATCTTATGTTTGTAATTAACCTACATGGCGCTTACTACCACATAAATCGTTCAACATCAGATCTGCCTACAGCATATAATTTTAACGACGTGAGGTCTTACAGGCCTTTTTGAAGCCTGCAGTGACTATTTAGTGCTATAGGACATGTGTACAATATAAACAACAAAATTATAAGCCAACATAGGTCGACTGGATATCTTGATTCTATATATGTTCTATATATTCTATGTATGTTGTATTATATATATGTTCTTTTGTTATAAGAAATAACGTTCTCTAACATTTCATGTAGAAATATTTAATTATAATACTAGCCTCTACTTGAACAATGACACAGATTGACTTATTCATTATAATATCAAAATGGTGTCCAACAATTATTATATTGTGACGTGGTAGAATGTTTGATCCACATTGTTTGTACACATCGAGATTATTAATGATCTGTATTTAATTACTGTCTATAGTTTACGCGAAAATACTTAACTAATTATGTGTTCTAATTTTACTTTAGTATAGTATCGTCGGTTGTGTCTAGATCCAGATATTAAATTACCAACGAAGATTGTTTATCATTTAATAGTATCTACAAAATTAAACAAACATTAGAACATGCGAAATTGCATCCGGCTCACAAACCACCGTAGATTAAAAGCCGTGAAGTGTAACCGTGAAGGGTGTATATCCAAATATCGAAAGCCAAAATAGGTCGACATCCCATTCACGATAGAAATTATAAAGCTTGGGTTGTGAAACCTATGCTATCTTAAAACTAACCCACATAATTCGTTCATTCTCCATGAGGTCCCAAGCATAGCCGGTTGTCATGATTTGTATATAATTTAACTAGCAAACCGCCCCGGTTCGTCGGGAGCAATGCTGATACTTAATACACTACAGAAAAACTTCAAACGTTTATATAAAAAGCTTCCTCTTGAATCACTCTATCTATTAAAAAACCGCATCAAAATTCCTTGCGTAATTTTAAATATTTATGCGTACATAGGGACAGAGAGGACTTTGTTTTATATTTTGTGATTAGCTTATTTTGCCGTCACTCAAATGTTACATAACCGCTGGCAATTTCGGTCGATATAAAAATGTATCTTATATAAAACACGTTTCGGAACACCGCGTAAATAACCACAGGCTAGCAACACTGACCTGTAATAAAAAATGCCTGCAGCTATTAAATGACCACAGCAGATTCCACCGCCACAACGCACAATTTTTTATTACACATTCACTTTCATCAAACAAAACTCTAAAATTTCCATAACCTTATTGATAGTAAAGTTACCGAAGGAGCTCTATCATTTGTAACTCCTAGACCATTCCATATTTTAGTGGACTGTTATATGAAATCCCATTTTCCTATATGGGGCTTGGGGCACAAAATTTTTCTTTGGTCGCTTTGTGTTTATTACAGCTTCTTAATGAACTTCTTCAATGTGAGTAACACATGTTATATATCTGAAACTACTTTTATTGTTATTTGTATATAACAAGGAACTTAATCAGGAAAAAACCATCATTTTCCGATTTTTACGAACGGCATATGATACCAAAAATTGAGCACAATGCAGCACGACCATTCAACATGCAACTTAAAAAAGGAGTGCTAAGTATGTAATGAAAAAAAATATATATTTATATTACAGCCTTATTATTTATAACACATACCCCAAAATAAAAAATATAATTTGCGAAAAATAGTTTTAATCATTTTGTTGTGTCATCAATTGTTTTTTTTTATCGGACTTTAGTTAACATTGAGCTCGGATGGTTGTTGTTATAGAATAAAAACAAACTAAAAAAAACCTACTGCGTAAATCAACTTTGACTTCTTGCAAATATGTATTTTGAACTGTACCACAAACTGTTTTCGAATTGCCTAGAGTTTGTCGGCGTTAAAGTATAGGATATAGGTTCTATACAAGAAATTACTAACGGACGTAACGGGAGAGTGTCCCGGTTCAAAACTCAGTTACGCAACTGTTCACCACGTTTTTGCGGGAGAATTCTCGCTATCTACATTGTTTAGTTCATAGTTCGTGGTATTGGTATTGACAGATTCGCACCATTAGTGTTAATACAGTCAGTAGAGTGTAACGCTGTAACGTTACTGTAAACAGGTACAATATGTATACATTATACAAAAACAGTTGTGTCAAACGTATTCCAGAGATATAGTTATTATTAATATCACAGAATAACATTGTTTTTACAACTTTAATTAAAATATTAATTAATTATTATGGACTAATTAATTATAGTACTAAAATTAGAACTAACATTTATATTTCATTCTAAGTCTAAAACGTAAAAAAATATTTTTTTTTCTGTTGAAGTAGGTATTTATAAAACTAAATAGAATCTCAGAAGACAAGTTATATGAACTTCACTTCTAATTTAAGTTCTATAGGTAAATTAGATTGTGAATTTGAAAAAATAAAATGTAAACGACCGACGCTATTGTTCGACGAATTGACAGTAGCCTAGTGTAATCTCATTTTTTTTATATTTATAAATAATTGAAGACTCTAAAACATTTTAAAAATATTAATCATGCCAGTTTTTTTTATATTATCCACTGCTTATTAGCTTCGTAATTTACTCACGGAGGGCAGAGATAAAAAACAGGTTGAAAAAAAAACAATATCCCGTCATTGGGTAATTAAAGCAGGAAGTAATGCTGTCGATAGTTTACGCGAGTAGTACACATTTAAATAAAACACTTTAACGAATTAAAAGCGATATATTAGTTTAACTAATATATCGCGTTTTAAACCGTTAAAGTGTTTTATTTAAATAAAGCAGGAAGTGCTTGCATTTTGGGGAAAAGTTCCCGGATACGACATGCTTCATGCTCAATCGCGGCTCAAATTACATAAAACTCTTTAATCTATGTTTCGATCCACTTTAAAAGTTATAATTTGACCCATCTTTACTATTACCATAAAGCTGCAGAGTTTGTTTGAACGTGAAAATCTGAGGAACTACTGCTTCGGATTGAAAAAGTATTGTCGTGTTATTCGAACCATTTATCGAAGAAGTCTTTAAATATCAGGCTGCGACAATGAGTATAGAATAAGCGAAGTGTCTTTCAATAAATAAATTTAAAATGTCCGTTAATTTATGTCAATCTTGGTTTATGTATGTCTTTCTTTTTATGTTACTAAACTTCTACTATTCTTATATTCAAAAGAACGTTTGCTAGGTCATCTAGTATATTATAGGCTAGATGATTCATGCTATTTTGTACACTGTACTTTGTGAGGGCGCTATACTGAACTGACATTACAAGTAAAATATAGTAGTCTATCATCTTCACCTTTAGTAGAGAAAAACGATAGTTATCGAGTAGATCAATAAACATATCATTGGTAAAGTGTCGAACTTATCATTCTATATTGGACAACGTATACTGCAGTTTGTAATAAGGTTAACTCGTCGATTTAATTTACATTCAATGCATACCAGCCAGTGTTAAGTGTTTATGTAAATTCAAGGTGAAATTAAAAGAAATCTTTTTTGCCAATTATTTTCCTCTAGTACTCTTAGGCAATTGTGCCCCGCCCGATCATATGTATTATGTATTATATTTAACTGTTGAGCTCCGATGGCGTCAGAGCTCAGTATAGGCAGTTTATATTAAAATTTGTGGTAAATAACTAAATTCTGTCCAGGTTATGACATTGTCCACAGATTAAAGGGCGAGTAATATGTTATAATTAAGTAGTAATTTAAATAAAACAGCAGCCGTGGTCACGGGGACACTCGACCACGGTTGCAAAGCACTGAAACGTCGGGCCGAAGTAAAAATAATTTCCAAATAAGTTTAATAATATATCGCGTTTTAAACGTTAAAGTGTTTTATTTAAAAGGGCGATGTTTAATCATGTTTCAAGTCAAAACAGGTCGACAGTGCATGTTGTTCAGATGTTATTTGTCTATGGTATTTCACCTACCATCAAGTAAGCTCCGTGCTTGTCTGTTCTCCTATCGTAAAAAATAACTAATCTATATTACTTTTATATTAGATGACTATTCCAAGGGTCCGAAGGTACAGTGCCGCACGAAATGAAAAGTGCGTGCGTTGCGTGTCAAACGGCTTCATTCATATTTATGAGGTCGAACAGGTTACTAAGATATTAAGAAAAAGTTTCACTTCATCAATGTTACTTTTTACTTTTGTACACTGGATGTTTTGCGATACGAAAATTATGTAACGGGAGATATTGCGAATCTTATAAACATTAAATTCTATTTTACGTAGTGTTCTTACAAGAACAATATCAGTATTATATCAAACGCTTAAGTTATACATATTTTATTAAAATACCATCCATTTCAACAGTTTAAAACGCGAAATATATTAGTATTAGATAAACTTTTTTAACTAAAATCCGACTATTCGGATGTTTTGCAGCAGTCGTGGCCACACATTTTAAAACATTGTTTTATCAATTCAATCGCGTAAGTTTCAGACATACTTTCTTAAAAATCTACATACAATTGATTTATCATAAGCAAAAAGTTTTTTATATGTCGAGATGTTATATAGAATTACTTGGCTAATAATAAAATTGAGGACACGAGCTTTTAACATGGACAATCAGTTCAAGTGCATACTACTGGGGTCAGGGTGAAGTCTTGGGATAAATAAGATGCAGCTACTAGTTGGTATCACATTTTACTGCTATATATAAACTTTCGTGACGACTGCTGAAAAGCAAAACAGCGGGTTTATAGTTTACGTGATTATACACATTTAAATAAAACACTCTTAACTGCTTAAAACGCAAAATGTATCAGTTATTTACAATTTTACAGTTCCCGTGACCACGGTTGCTGCAAAGCATCTAAAACGCCAGGTGATAGTCAAAGTAAATGGCACGTTATTTAACTTATAAATTTCGCGTTTTAAACCGTTAAAAGTGATTAAGTGTTTACCATCCGGAACCAATATAATAGTCGTAGTATATAATCTGATAACGGCAAAATGTTTGCATGACAACCTTATAATTTTATCTAATACTAGCTGTGTCAGCGACTACGTCTACGTAGAATAGTTATTTATTAAAAGCAGTAGTTCCTGAGATTAGCGCGTTTAAATAAACTATCAGACTCTAACTACGACTAACAAGCTCTTCAGCTTTATATATTAGTATAGATAGATTTAGCGATCTTGAATCTCACTTTGTCCTTTGCGCGACGCCCTACCTGTACAACTAATCTTCCCTGCGTACGAGATCGACTCTGAAGGCACTTGGAAAGCAGTGGCGATCGATTTTATTTGAATATTTTATTTTACAACAGCTATTCTGGGGCTCTGAGTGCCCACTTGACAAGAAAGAGTACTCATACTGTAGATAAACGAGTGTCTATTTGCATTTCTTCTAACTTTTGTGTCGTCAAGAGGTTCGTGTGTATTATTCGAAGAGGCGTCGACAACACATTTGTATTTAACGGGGTTGTTGGTAATGGTAATCTATGGCTAATAATCAACGATCGTGGGTTCGATTCTCACCGGTTTCAACATTTTTCTAATCAATTTATACTATCTGTAGTTAACGCGTGTAGTAAAGTAAAAATAATTTTCAAATAAGTTTAACTAATATATGTCGCATCCGGGTCATGCGTACGGGACGCCAATAACACAAACGTCACTTTGACGTGTACAGACGGCAACGGGAGAGGGCAACGACAATAAAAAGGAGCGCATTTGTTGAGTCGGATTTCAGTTATCGTTGACATCGTCATAAGTCACCTGCAAGGAACTGACTATTATTATTTCTCGCCCGGAATCCTGCTGATTCTGACAATGAGTGACCAAGAAGACAACGTAACTCCGACATATATATCGCGTTTTAAACCGTTTAAAGTGCTTTGTTTAATCAATTTATAATTTTGAAACATTGGATTTCGTCTGAAAATCTGGATATTAAATGGGTGATAGGAATATCGGACAACAACGCATCTTGTTTTAATGTTATTTTGCTGGAGTACTTAACCTATCATAAAGTAAAACCCCCCATAACAAAGATAAATAATAACTTTGCATAAGAATAATACCGGCTATCGGGAACGGATATAGAAACGGACAGTTTAGCGTGGACCATTTTAATCTATGTTATTGTTTCAATTAAAAATCTATTTGGATTTAAAATATTTAACGACACTGGCGGGACTTGAATCGGCATCAGGACTGCTTTAACCAATTGAGCTACGGTGTCCACGATACACGATGACATGGTAGCTTAATTATTAGAAAGGTTCTAGCCCCGTCCGTGTCGTTATTTTTTTTTTAATCTAAATAGATTTTTAATTCATACAACGCCATCACATGCCAACATGTGAAAATAAAGTTTTTAAATGTCGGAATTCTATCTGCATTTTCAAAGTGTATAGACTAATGCATCGTGAAATATTCGGTTTGAGGTTATCACCAGATGCACTACTGAAGAGCACGTGTTTTATTTCATATGCACCGCAAACAAAACTGACAACAGCTGTTCAATTTTCGAAACGTTGCGCCAGAAAAAAATAAACATTGTTCTTCTGTCGTTGTCTAGCAATGCCTTTCAAATATCAATGGTAGTTCCCAGAATCTTTACCTACGTTCTTAATACCATTTCAGTAAGTTAAAACAGTTTACGATTTATAACGAAGTATATTGGTTAATTTTTTCTTAACTATGACCCGACGTTCACCTGTGACCACGACAGCTGTGGGACATTAAAAACGTCGCTACATTTAAAGTACTTCTTGAAAGCTTAGATTGTGAAATGATTTTTTCAAAAAGGCAGTTATGGTAAATTCGTACTACTTTCTTAGATTTAAATAAAACACTTAACGATTTTAAACGCGAAATGTTAAACTTATTTATAAATAACTAGCTGTATCTAGCGACTTCGTCCGCTAAGAATATTTATTTTGGGCATCCAAATTCGTTTTTGCAAACCCCTTTATCTTAATAAACTTAAGTTGTTACCCACGACGTCGGTCGCGTTCCTTTTCTTCTCGTTAATTTCAAAAGATAGACATACAATGTCGCAGACATTTTTTTAGATCATTTAAAGAGGAATCATTCTTTGATACATATTTTTTTGGGTGTCTTTAACTGTTTTGGCAACGTACGCATCTGAAACCCATATAGATGATTTTTTTTTCCCGTTTCGTTCACATTTCCCGCTATAACTTCGCTCCTATTAATCGCAGGACAAAGTTATAGCCTATAGCCATCCTCGATAAATGTTGTAACCAACATAAAAAAAAATTTTCCAATCCGAACTCGTATTTCCTGAGATTAGCGCGTTCAAACAAACAACAAACAAACTCTTCAGCTTTATATATTAGTATAGATTTTGACTACGACCTGAAGTTTCGGATGCATTGTAGCAGCTGTGGTCACAGGGTCCCCCGTTTACATTTCGCGTTTGAAACCGTTAAAAGTGTTTTATTTAAGTGATAAGTAGTTTTGTATAAGGCACGCGTTTGGATGGACATTGATAACGAGTTTAAAGCCAATTAGGGTAGTTCCAATACTTCCTAAGCGCTCTCTCGGTTCTTACACGAGGCTTGGTTTAACAATAATAAAATTCTACGGAACTCGGCAGGTGTGCTCTGAACCTACTCACACTACAGCGCTTCTCTTGTGCCATGGTGTATACAGCACGTTCATTCTTTACAAAAAAAGGTGTATCAAATTATGCTCTACTTTGGAGCAGTAGTTATTATGAACGTAGTTTAAAGATACGAGTCTGCTTTAATAATCACAGAAATCATGTACATATTTAGTGCTGGGTGGGATTTGAAGCCCACATCATGTCCTAATTAGATTCAGATTTATAATCACAATTGTATATCCAAAAATAGGTCGAAACTAGTCCTTTGGCTTTTTTTTTTATGCTTCATATTCTCAGCTGGAAAAGAAAACTATAAGGTGCCACAATAATTAATGTTTACTAATTGAAAATGAATAAACGTGAAGTAGAGCAACATTCAGATGTGTTTATAGAGCGCGAATGGAGGCAACCACTTTTTTACAATCCCAACGTATTCCCTCGCCCCTTAGCGGGTCGAACATCAGTTCCTTATTCTTGCTCCAAACACTCGCCATGTCTTTACATCCTGTGTTTTAAAGGCATTTTGAAGTGATAATATTTGTGCAGTGTGAAAAATATGGATACAATAAATGTAGTTCTGAAAACTGGGTACAAAATTGTTAAGGATTTTTCGGAACAACACAAACATGTGAGTCTTTGTTTTGCTTTGCGTGTGTTCATTGTTAATGTAAGTAATTTATTAGGCTTAACAATGTCTTCATCATATTAATACATATTAGCAGAAAGCTTATTTCACTAAATGAGCGCTATAAAGAGCATTCATCGAATCTAGGTTTCTAGATTTTCGCGCTCAAAAGTGCACCCACATTTTACATTTTAATACACTAAGTTCTTTGTTATATCTCGTTTTAAATAATTATTGAATAGAAACTGGATCATCTCTTTTAATGGAAGTATAATATGTACTCTTATTTGTTAAACTAAAATTATACCTAGATTTAAATTTCAAAGCTATACAATTGTTTTTTTCGACTCGATACGAAAATTTTAAATTCTTTTCAATATACACTTACATCGCATTGTATAACTGAGAAGGAGAGACAGAACATGGGAGAAAGGTAGTACCAGCCATTTACTTATAATTAAGTTGATCCGCCGACTTATTATGGATTTGGACGGATATCCACAGACAAAACTAAATGTGAATTTTACCTAACGCCTTTTCCATTGTGGACGGTGGTTTGCGATCCGGCCGCATTTTAATGTCCAAATTTGGTCTTACATGCATATATTGCGAAATATGTTAGTTCGATGATAGATCAGGTCTTAATCAAATAAATTAATAATATCGATCGCGTTTTAAACCATTAAAAGTGTTTCATTTAAATTTACAAACATTCTGAATCCAGTGGGAATCTAATCCACTATTGGTTGTGGACCTCACATAGCTAACCTCAACGAGTTCGTCAAAAGTTACTACCTACCTTCTAAATGTATTTTTAAATGTTGCATGTCTGCGTCTTATAAAAGCGTCCAACGGTACAGTAACGGAAATTACAAGCAAACGTACTCAATTACATTTATTGAGAATTAAACCTGACCGTACATAATTTCTGCACACGAGCGTTTGATCACAGAATTTAGGTGAAGACTTTCACACAGCTCAACGTGTCTTATCAAAATAAAGTTTACCAAATCTGATCCGGTTAAAAATAATTATATTCGCATCGGTTATATTGTTTGTGTTTCACAAGCTATTAATTAAAACTAGCTATTACATCGAGCTTAATAAAAAAAATATAGCTTGTGTTTCATACATTTATATCATATGCGAATAACACATTGTCTTTTTCTAACTTGGTTGTTTGAATTAAATTCTACTGTTTATTAATTTTTGAATTCGACCCGATATTGTCTATGGGAAAACTACAGAGAATTCTTGGTTTTTTTTGGTTTTCATTTATATAATTATTAATATTAGTTATAAGTCTATGGAATTGTAATCTACAATAATTCTATGTTAGTTTTTAAGTGCAATGCAATTGGGCTTCCACCTGTAATGACAATGTAATTTTAATGATTAATGATTAAAATAAATAAATAATTGTCTTTGCTTGTGACCGATGACACTGTCTAGTTATTAAAAAAATTAAATACTGTCTCTTACAATTTAAAATTTTATAATAATTTAAAAGTAATCCACGTTTAAATGGAACTATTAAACAATCTCGTTTAAAGATTTGTACGTTGCATAATGATAACATTATGATTTTGTTATCAGATGGAAACGTCAGGTGGATCGGAAAGTTCTGGAGGCGAAGACGCAGAGGCTCGGCGGTCACGGAGAGGACACGTTCTTGCGGAGCTACTCCAAACCGAACGAATCTACGTCCAAGAAATGGGCTCAATACTTAACGTAAGTTACCATACAACCGACCTTGCTTCGCCCACTTTAATATTTCGATATTCGACACAGACGATTAAACACCTCGATATCTCGTGCGTTACTCGCTCTATAAATTAAATATGCCATTGTTATGTACGCATCATCTATGTGGTCTGTTATGGACCATCAGATATCTCATCGGCCACATATATATACGATGTAGTCAACACGCAACCCACGCTCCGAGGCAGACCCACTCAATGGAACCGATGCGATGCAACACATTCACCAAGTGCACTCCGATGCAGACTCTCGGTCGCGTCTTGCTTCACGTGTATATGCATTATGAAGTATGGAAAGTACGACATTCACAAGTCTTCCGCTGATCTCAGCATCGGAACATCCTATTCCTGGTACTACAGGAAGAACGATTCCACGACGCGAAAGAAGAAACGACTCACAAGAACCGCGTCGGATTCCACTCTCTTCAGTGACTACGCTAATCAAATTGCTCTCTTCGATAAAACCAAGAATCGAAGGAAGAAAACAGTGACGGACAATCTAGGGTGTCGGATCAAATGTCAGCGTAAGAATTTGAAGCCTGTCGATGTGAAACCGTTCACTGGAAATTTCTTTTATGGAAAACTACTGCCCGGTTATGAACACGCACCGAAGACAGAGGAGAAAATCGTGTACTTGCCGGATTCAGACGTTGTGACCGTGTCCGAAGATAACACAGCTGAATCACTAACGAGTGGCGCGACAGTTGTTGACCTCCCAGAAATCGTGAAAAATCCTATATACGGTTGCAAAGAGAGGGAGGTTCACATACCGACACCAGAAGATCAGACGGACTCGACGATTTCAAAGGACTCGCAGTTAAAATCGAATAGTTGTACTGAACTGCGAAATACGATGGACAGTAATACAACGAACGACGTATTCACGAATATTTTAAAGGATTACAAAAGGATAATGAAAGAATGGAATACCACTATAATGGACCATTATTATACGGGTTCCCATTCGAAGCGATCAACAATGTGTTCAAAAAGCAATACGGAGAGTTATGTTCGCAGTTTGCATTCAACTCTGTCATATAGAAAGAAAGGTGGAAAATCATCAAACAATCATAGGCATTCTTATAATTATCAATGCAAACGATATCGAGGTCATCGACCTAAGAAGTCTGCTAGCTTGCGAGATCAGACACTTAGTAATTGGTCGACAACTTTGCGGAATATTAAGAGTATCTTCCAAAAGAATGGCCAGGACAGCTCGTCCCATCGAGATTGTTTGGAAGCGATATATGAAGATTATGATAAACGTTTACAACAGTGGTGTGACACCATCACAGAATACACATCTTCCCTTGACTCGGTATTGTTTATTTGTTATTTTTTATGGTATGGTAGTAGTATGTAGCGTTGTATATATGAATCATTTTCATAACAGGATAAGGACGAAACTAAGGGGGGAATTCTTATATATGTACGTTGCCGCTTAAGACACTGATTAGGTGGTGTGACATAGGTTACATACATATTATATAAATAAATATTAATATAACCTAGAAAAATATATATTATACAATATCAAAATTTCGTTATATAGCTATAAATTATTGTGTTAAATTCCAGGGTTACAAAGAGGAAATTGAAAAACCAGAAAATCAACACGTCCTGCCATCCGGATTACTGGGCCAGGCAGACGTCCTGTTCGGGAATCTTCACGAACTCTTCACATTCCACCAAGAAATATTCCTTAAGGACCTAGAGAAATCGATCTCGGCAACGGAGCTCGTTGCTCTTTGTTTTGTTGAGAAGGTTAATTTTATAATTATACGTTTTTTCATTTGTTTCCGCGTCAGCCTTCACATATTAACCTTCCATTTCTTAATTCGCAGAGGGAAACGTTCTTCCGCCTATATAGTTATTATTGCCAGAACATACCTCGCTCTGAGAGATTACGAGAGACCCTGGTAGACACTCATCTATTCCTGCAAGCTTGTCAGCAACGACTCGGTCACAAATTGCCTTTAGCGGCTTATCTGCTCAAACCAGTGCAGAGAATCACAAAGTATCAACTTCTGTTAAAGGTAAGGTTCTATGTTTTGTTTAACATCCGTCCATACAATGAAATTAACAAAATATAACTTGTGTAAGTATTCTTAATATTACTACTCGGGACACGGGGCAGACATATTTATGTGTTTGTTTCACTTTTTGGTGCGACTACTCTTCACTAACTTTAGTATTCTATATGTATAGTAATTCAAGTGGAGGTTAACACAGCGCGCAAAAATAATATATAAAAATTTTTAGTTTCATCTTTAAGTTGAAGTGTGATTAAAAGCAATACTTAGCAACTAAAACGAACTTACACGAGAATTGTATTTTGGCTATGTTCTTTAAAAGAAATTAAATTCTACAGTCATCTGTCCTAACTCATTTCTGTTTATTTTACAGGATTTACTGAGATACAGCGAGTGTGGTTCGATGAGCGCTGGTCTGCAGCAGGCTCTTGATTGTATGCTTGTGGTGCTCAAATGTGTCAACGATTCCATGCACCAGATAGCCATCACAGGAGTGCCGGTCAGTAATGTCAAATTTATTTATTTAAAACACAAGAAGTAGACAATACTTAAATAGGAATTTAACAATACATTAGAAATAGTATACGTGATGTGATAATCCCGTTTCCACAGTGGGGTTTTTTGGGGAACACATTAATGTTTTCGTTTCAATGATCAGTTACATTTCTCAGTCAGACAGATCAGTCTCTTGCCCAACCGAATCAATTTTCTCGGGATTCGAACCCAGAACTACCCAAGTGTCATATTTACATCTAAAAAAATCTCTTGAAATTACTAAAAATGTAATGTTAATAAAAAATAAGTACCTAATTAAACTTACATCCACAATATATCAATTTACAATTCAATCAATTTTCAATACTCCATATTAATTTTCTACGAACAAATTACAGGTTGATCTCAGTCAGCAAGGGGAACTTCTGTTACAAGGTTCGTTCCTGGTTGCTTCAGAAAATAAACGTGACTTGCGCCTGCGCATTCGGCCGCGACGCAGACACATCTTCCTCTATGAAAAGGCGATGTTATTCTGTAAGCCGGCTGCGAAGAATAGCCACAACAAAGCCACTTACCACTTCAAGCATGACTTACAGGTAACTAATTTTATATAAGAGAGATGTAACACATACTGTCCCTAAAGATATATTGATTATTATATAAGTCATTACGGACTGTTGGTCTATTAGTAAATAATTCACGGGTAACGAACCGTTCATAGATGAAGCTGTGAAGTTTAATCGCGTTTCGGTTTCTGAGATTTCTGAATAAGCAAAGCCGAAATAGGCCGACATCTTGTTGCTCATGCATGCTCTGTCGGAAAATTACAAAAAAGCTCTTACCTATTTGATTTTGAAGGAAGAGGGATGATTTACAAGTACTATTTACACTAATATCAACAAATCTACACTAGATATCTAAACGTTTTCACGGGAAAGTTGTTGTTAAAAACCCCCCAAATCTTCTAGTCTTAGAACAGTTCGCAACTAATGAATTTCGCGTAGACAGTATTTAAAGTTTGAGTTGTTTACCGCGGCAGATGTCACAAATTGGTCTAACGGAATCGGTAAAGGGCGATCCCCGAAAGTTCGAAGTCTGGCGTCAAGGACGAGCTGAAGTTCACACTATAACGGCCCCCACCGCAGATGTCAAGCGATCATGGGTCGAGAGGATCAAACGAGTTCTTCTCGATCAACTAAAGGAGCTTAAAGGGGAGCGAGTCAGGCAGTACGCACAACATCATAGGTAAGGAAGTCTTCTGAATGACAAGTCCAAATAGGACGACAGCATCTTGTTTAGCTGTCATATGGCTCGGGTAAGTCACGTTTTATCAGTTGAATTACATCCTTATTTAAAATTCCTTTGTCACAAAAATATCTATGAAATTGATGCTAAAATTGGTGCTTTTTTTTGCCATACTATATTGATGTCTATGCAGTTATCTATGGTCATAAATTATTATTTGTGGATTATGAAAATGTAGCTTTCTTTTTAACTAATATTTTAAGTTTTAGTAAACATTATTTGTTTTAGTAGACTAAAACAAATAATACTTTCTTTTTGATTCTGTTTCAAGACTTAACAACAAGACCTACTTAGTGTGATTTATTCTTCATTTTCGAACTCATTTATTCTTCAGTCTTTAAAAGATGCATCTTGCATACTTATTTATATAATAGATATCTGTGACAAATCTATATCTCATTGTCATGTGTGTACTAGCGACGTCAAACAGGTTTTGACTTTTAAAAATATTATCCAGAACCTTAATTCAAACAAGTTCGTGGGATCTTGGGCCACAAAAGGAGCGACCTCCAGCGCCGTCCTCAAATCCATCGAGAACTGCTTCATGTGATAATCACGACGAGCCATGCTGGTCAACAGATCCTTCGGAGGATGAAGAAGACGAACCCGAGCATACACCGGTATGTTGATGTGCTTTTCCAGACTTATACTATTTTAGCTATTATTACTACGAGGTCAATTGTCAAATTATGACAAATGACGCATTAATTTTAAATGTATTTTCGTTTTGTAGAGCCAAACTTTATTGTTTTCTCGTTGTAAATGTCCAATATTGTTATTAAAAAGTGTATTTACTAACCGCTGTAAAGGTTTTATGGGTCATAATACCGGTGCGATATTAATGGTTACTAATTTTGGGTTTACAGTGTGAGTGAAGTGAACCACTCAAAATTATGTAAGTGTAAAGTGTTTTTAAAGGAATGTGGGCTAGACACGGGGTAGCGCATGACTAGGCTGTCATCCCAGATGCACAACGCTTCCCGGATTAACCAGCAAACTAAAAAGCAATATATAACAGAGAATTACTAGTACCTCATTGGAGGTACTACGAGTTCTCAAAAGTCCGTCCTCATATCACTTTGCTGTTCTCTTTGCATCACTCATCGCTTATAGTATCAGTACGATAGCAACACCAGTAAGTTTTCTCGCACTGGCAACAATCGGTGGATCCGGGTCAAAATGGCGTCTGTTGTATGTTGTGTTGTTCAACAGGTGACGGAGGCTGTCGGTCTCAACGGTACCATACACAGAATGGTACAGTTCTTTTCCGTATCGGGCTCGACACAAGCCAACTCAACATTTTACGTGTCACAGTACTGATTAACGACCCTGGGGTCACCCCTCGGGCCTTGTATATAAAGACTGAATCCCAAAACTTATTATAGCCAAAGAAAACGACGGATATGTCACTTTTAGTCGCTCAACATTTAACATTGTGTAAGTCATGTTTTGTTTATCAGATTCATTGTCGTGTGCTTCGCTTATCGATGTTGTATGTATTTATTGAAGAGCTATATATCCATCTTATAGATTTCATTTCTGAACGTTGTTGAAAGTTATCGGCAGTATGGTACCGACATGAAATTACCTAGATCTCTGGGTACTCTAGTAAGCCAGTGTTGCGTTTAGTCGAAATCTTCAAACACTTTCTTTTAAAGGGCTTAATTCTGCACCTATAAAAAACATCTATTTCAAATATGAATCTACTCTTTAATCTGTGGCACAGTTTCCGTTACAAAATCATTATCAGAACCAGTAGAATCTCTACAATCTATAATAAAAACGTTCACTGTATTAATCTTCTATCTAAACTATATCTTGCGCCAAATATAATATAAGTATATGTCTCTAAGTCAATTGCATGGCTTAGCCAAACTGCCGAAATTATGTAATATACTAACATTATATATGCCAATATTTTAACTGTGCGCAATTGTAATTATGTTAATACGAATAATTGAAATGCAGTTAAAGTATTGAAAATATGAAAGTATAAATACTACCTAATACCAATGAAAATTGTTGCATGAATTTCGACTGTGTTAACACGCAATAATAGTTGAACACGCATGGCGACGGTGCTGAGAAATGAGATTGGAAATAAAAGGCGTATAGAATGACATGCATGAAGCGTTATTGATGGACTAACACACTATTACAATATTGCATTCAATTGTACAGGACAACTAAGTAACATTTTATAGTGTATTTTTTCTAACTTGGCATTTTTGGTAAAGAAACAATTTATATGAAATCGCAATTTTCTCACATTGATTTACACTAAAAATACTTGAGATTCTGGATTATATATTAAACTAATGAACTGCCTAAAATTCACTTGGTAAAAGCCACACTTTCATGCTAAAATTAATAAAAACCCTAAAAATTAATTCACGTAAATGCACAGATTAAAATTTACATAATTACGGGATGTAAGCAAAATTAATTACATTAGAATGATCGCTGAAAAGCGTTACAGACCTTGAGTTAAATAGTAATGACATTACAAAATTAAAAAAAAAGAGTCTCATAAAAGTGATTTTGAATATTGAGGTCGTTTGGTCAATATGTGAGTATAATGGATATTTCTTTATCCCTCTGTATAATCTGTGGCAACAACTTCACTCTATAAACGGTCATATAACACTAATTCTCTATGGTTTGAAATCGGCCATATTTGTTTTGGTTTTTTGCCAAGTAAGAAAAAATAAACTAAATACAAGTCACATGGTTTATGCAACGCGTTAAGTCCTAGTTAGAACCTGGTTTCTTGAAGAGAAAAAGTTTCGGTTAGGCAGGGCACAGGACACACTTACTGCCTCTTCTTAAGATACGGGGCGTCGCTCAAACATTTGATTTTGTAAAAATACATGGTATTGTAAAATGCATAAAGATTTTGGCGTTAATGAACTGGGGTATCTTTGATGTTAACCTGCCTCCTTCCTAAAATATACTAGGTATATTTCTCACTATTACCAAATATATGTTTTTGTGATCACAACAGATAATAGTGGCGAGATTTAGCCAATCATGTTTGAAAGTGTTACTTAGAAACTTTGACAATGTCGATTCTAGCTAGAAAATCATGTCTAGATTAAAACTATATACACAAAAGACGTTTAGTTTATAGTGGTTATTTATTATCCTTGAATATCAAGTAATTATTGAAATAAATCTAATTAAATTAATAATCGATTTTAGATTTCAAACAAATTGCGTCACGGGCATGACTTGACCTGGCGTCTACAGCGTTCCGTGCTGTTGCTCTAACCAATTCAGCTACCTACCCGCCAGGTCCTACGTCATCGGAAAATGTTTTCAAGTGATTTATACTTGCACTTCTCGCGCCATTTCAACCTTAACACCTTAAATTACAAATTAGTAAATTAATTAGTCAAATCTAATTGGTGATCAGGCGGTGGGGTGCTTGCTGATGGCGCTGTCTGATTACACGGCAGTAGGCGCTAGCGAGGTGTCCCTTCGAGAGGGGCAGCATGCCGAACTTCTTAAAGTCGGGTGCGCAGGCTGGTGGTACGTGCGTCTTGCTGGTATGTATTTGAATCCAGCATCAGAAAACCTTTTAAAATTTAAAGAAATAAATGATTATCGCTATAAAAAAAAATATGTACCCAACATATTATTGTTTTTAGTTTAAAATAAGCGAAGAGGAACGCCTACTCTTTATAGCGATACAGGCCAAGATGGACATCCGGATTGTTTGACTTTTCAATAACATTTGTTTCGTACTTATTAGATTAATATAGAAATAAAAAATATTTTTATTACTCTCACAACTGACGTGAACACTGAGGCGGTTAGATCAATGCTTAAGTTTAAAAAAATCTGTAGTTTAACTGTTGAAAACGAGAAGTTAAACTTATATTTGATGTATCTTAAGTGCGACCCGTCGTTTTGGATGCTTCTCAGCTGCCCGTCTCACGTGCCCTGATTATATATACTTACTTTTCCATAATTTATGGACATTTATTTGTCATATCGACTTGTAGTCCTGTTGTCTGTGTTGTATTTTCGATGCAGCAACTGCTTCATCACGAAAGCTTAAATTCCAGGTGGTCACGGAGAGGGTTGGGCGCCGGCGGCATACTTGGATCAGCGGAAGACGTCACGCTCTTCGAGTCGATCACACGACCGGCTGCACGAACATTAGTGATCTTTACGCTACAGCTCGCGTCTTTTAACTGCAGACTTGGTTGGCTATTGATGATGAATCTTGTTAACAGCCAATCGTGAAGGTCTTCAATGCATTTAGCATTCAAAAATTCGGTTTCATTTAATGTTTTGTTAAATTGTTGAATGCATAATGGCGCCTGTCGTATGGCTTAGCTTTGAAAGTGTTTCAAGACGCTTTGTAATTACTTTTAAATCAATATTAAAGTATTTTTTACCTTTGTGAGCCTTATAGACGTGTCGAGAGTATTAAATATAATATTGATAGCGCACGTGTTCTGCTCACATTAGCTGTAGTAAACTATTTGTAGATACTGTGGATTTATCAGTTTTAATCTTGCGCAAGTTTGCTTTTTGATATTAATAAGCCTATGACGGCCCGCATAAAATCAGTTACAGACTTACATTAATTTTATACAAAAAATATTTCTCTGAAACGAAGAACTAAATTTTGTTTAAAAACAAATTATGTGTATATTTCGAAAAACTTTATGATTGTTTTTTAATATGTTATAAATCAAACTGACAATGTACTTTTAATCACACAATTTAATGTTTCTCGGGTTAAACCGCCATCTTGTTTTTTTTTATTTTGACTTACGTCAATCATATGTCAGATCGTGAGATTCGCGGGAAAAAGTTCCTTACATTTTATCTATATTGGATAATTCTAACTACGATCGGATATTTCGGGTGTTTTATATCAGATGCACAGGGGTTAATAATGTGGGCGTTACAACGCATATAATTCGCATTTTAAACCGTTGAAACTGTTTTGTGTACACTCTTGAGGGAATTTAATGGTGACATTATGATGACTATACGCTATTATACGCGTCGTGTTCAGGAGCTGTAAATATTTAAGACTGATAATTCACAGTTAACTTCTTATTATCCAAAATGTCTCACGTACCAATTTTTAAAGCGCCCTTATACCCACTCGTTATTGTTAATATACAATGTCATTGTTATTATAAATGTTGTTCTAAAGCTTTATTGTATTAGTGTTAGATGTAGTATCCAAAGCTATGTAGTGGTGTAGGAAATTGATGATTTGAAATAGAAGTCGACAGGGCTACCTATAATGTGGAATGGACAAATTAATTTATTGCTGTGATTCAAGATATACAAGCATTTTCGCCAACTGGTTTTTAAAGCTACATTTGAAAGATAGTTCTGTCCAGATAAGAGCCCTTCGCAACTGAAGCATTATTTCTTGTAAATATTTAGTTTTAGTAATTTATTTGTAAACTAGATGAGTTTAAAACGTCTCAAGTGTCCATGACATCTGTAGATAGATAAATTGATACATAGCCCTTACATTTCACGATGCTACAATTAACCGAAACCACTTTCTACTGTCCTAGATTATACAGAGTTAATAAATAATAATTAATAAAACATTTTGAGACAATAATAATTACTTGAATAATAAATATAACTAAGTACGTCGTGAAATGCAAAGTTTATATTATGGTGATAGGATTTATTCCCATTTTTGTAGTTAGGGGTCGTCTATTTATTGCGTCACACGTCGAGGGGTAATCTAAAATTGATGACGTCATATTCTGATTCAAATGTACATACGTAGAGATACTTTAATTAACGTAAATTGTGACGTCACAAGTTAGGACAGGAACTACGACTATCTATATTTTGACAAGCTTCGATCCAATGGTAGTTATGAATGGATAATAATGTTTAACGTTGTCTAGAAAATGTGGCCGATAAATCAGCGGAAGAAACACCCGTGTTCGTTTATTATGTGGATTTCCGCGTGTCCAAAGGAGAAATAGAAAAGTCCAAAGTCAAAAATGAAAATAAAATTCGTGTGACGCAACTTCTAGATGGCGCCATATCAACTTAACTTTTAAAGTATCCATATCCCTCTATAATCATATCATTGTCGCTTTGCGTTTAATTTTTTGATGTATACACTGTGTTGTGAGTGAAATGCTGGTACCCTTGGTTTGCTTTTGGTGTTCTAAATACCTACTAGTCCACTTTTCATTGTTTCGTTTGAAATACGTAGAACGTCAAGATCATTACTAATCACGACATAATTGTGAATGTAATTTTGATATCATACAACACTAATAATTACATGGAGTTTTACCCATTTATTTTGTTTTATTTTTATCGAGGCATCATCCATTTTAAATTTATCGTCGTTACTACTAAGTACACGTAATTACTGTATTGTATTAGTGGCAGAAATGTTATAAAATAGTACGGCTGTGAATTTCACAGGGAATAAATCTACTAAAATATGGATCAAATGGAAAGTCATATTGCATTTATTGTTTAGAGAAAGCACACATTATCAACATAAAATAATTACAAAAACTACATATAAATAATAAGTTCTAATAAATATTATTAAGTGTTCATCAATGACTGTATCTTCAGAGCTTCAAAACTACTCGGATATCAGATAACAACTTTACCCAAATACTTAGTAATGTATTAGGAGTTTAACTAGAGAAATAAATTTCTGAAACTAATTGTTTTTTATTACCATTAAAGGTGAAACAATATAGAATAATGTTTGGTACATCCTTATTACCGTGCCATTAATGCCCGGTACCTCTATTGTTTAATATAAATTGCCCATTAACTGGCGTAATGCAGTTTTTATGAAGCACAAATGAAACACTGTGTACCCAAGTAGCCATTCACTGTATTTGTACAAGAAAAAAATATCTCTAAAATAGATTTAGTCTATGATTGTGGAAAACAGTAAATATTTCAACATTCACCGAATCGATAATTGTAAAAGTAAAATTTGTACAAACCATTTCCGCTTATTACTTTTGCTTACTTAGTCTTATAATGCAGATTTGCCTCTGCTGAAAATACGGCTTTTAAAGATGTTATCTATTTTACTAAAGACATCATCCGCTGACTTTGAGGCGTCCACTCTGTAGTGCAGACCTTGCCTCATGTAGTAGTCTACTAAAGGAACCGTTTGTTGATGATATGTAGCTAAACGCTTTTTGAGAGCATCAACATTGTCATCCGACCGTCGTATCAGAGGGTCTCCGGTAACATCATCTGTCATCGGTTTCCTAGGAGGGTGGAATTCCTCATGATAACTCCGACCACTTGATGTATGAATTAATCTTCCTGTTATTCTCCGCACCAGTAAGCTATCTTCAATTCCAAACTCAATAACAGCATCTAATGCTGTTTTCCTCTTTGCTAGCAAATCATCAAGCTGTGAAAAAATAAGAGGGTAAATTACTAAATTGTTGAAAAATAATGCGAGTCATAAATAATTATTAATTCACTAAATTGAACAACATCAAATTTCAATGAATAGTATAAGAAAAGTTTTCACCCTTACAAAGTTGATATAACACACATTTTATTTGGCCTTCACAAAAAATAATTTGAACTTAATTATTTTTTGTCTAGGATAATCTAAGATAAATTTAAATCCAGCTAATTAAAAAGTCGCATTTAAGTACTCAACATGAAAACATTACCTTTTCAGCTTGTGGTACACTTCTAGGGAAACCATCCAGCAAAAATCCATTTTTACATTCAGGCTTGTCTAGGTTTTTGTCAATCATGTCAACAACCATGTCGTCAGATACGAGTTTACCCTCATCCATGACTTTCTTCAGCCGACGGCCTAACTCTGAACCAGATCCAACCTCTGCTCGCAGCATGTCCCCAGTAGATAAGTGGCATACACAATATTTTTCTTTCAGACGTGGTGCCTATGAACATATTGCTATACTATTATCAAAAAAATTATATAACAATGTTGTGATATTTAAGTTATAACAATCAAATAGATAAGATATTTTAAAAGTACATAGGTTGTTTTAATGAGCTCAAATTCTGAGAGAAATGAAAGTGAATTAAATTACAAAGGCCAAATTTTACCTGAGTTCCCTTGCCTGATCCTGGAGGTCCTAATAAAACAGCTCTGATGCCGGTTGGGTCTTCATCAGGTTGAGGTCTAACAGCAGCAGCAGTTGGAGCCATGTTTTCTATAATATTATTGTCGGTTGATTAGGTTCACAAATATCAATATAATTAAAATATAATTTAACATAGCTTATATCAGTAATTTATTAAATAAAGTGTTAAAATACCTGCCCTTCTAAATCAATGTTGATTACAGGAAATCTCGTGGACAAATCACAGTTTTGATAAAAGACATCTGGCAGCCAGCCTGTTGTCTTATACCAAAAAATTCTACAAGGTGTCAATTTCAATTACCAATGACAGTGACATTTAAAACTGACATTGACATCTAGCTAAAAATGTATTATCATTATCTATATGCATGACCCATTACTTAGTCCATTTGCCATTAATTAGAAAGAAAGTGTTACCTAGTTTCAGTAAAAAATAGAAATGTGATTAAGCTTTGAACTCTCGTATTATTTAATCATATAGTATTATTATTTCCCTTTATTCATTTATTTATCGTTATTAACGCAGGAAAATATTAAGAAATATTGCAGCTTATAATTTTCATCGATCAAATAAAATCTTTTAATACAATTTAAAAAATATGTATTTGTAAAAATATTTCAATTCAAACAAACGAATTACAATTCATTTTGACAAACATAAAGAAACACGACGGACATAAAATGGAAATAATCTTCATCATTATTGATCTGCACATCCGTTAGATTAGAGTAAGCGGGCTCAATTTCTTGCAACGACGTGTCAAGACTCTCATCACTGTCTCTTGTAGTTTCAGCCCACGAGACACGCTTCAGACTTCTAGAACTGTCCCTCTTTTTGTCCAGAGCTGGCGTAGAGTGTGATACGGGAGAGGGTGGTTCTTTGATTGGAGTTTGAGCACATTTATCCAGAAAATGTTTGCGGAGGACAAACTCTCTCATAGAGTCTTGGGAAGCCCGTTTTGCTGGTGGCGGGGGCGGCAACGTCGTATCATCTTCTGGTGGCGGATGTATCTCGTGCCTTGCTTCTTCAATTCTCTTAGTTTCTCCTTCATCAGCCGCTAATGGCCAAGCCCCGAGCTTGTTTCGTACTAGATGAGGCCGTGCGTGTGCTGCGCATAGAATTCTTTTCCGCACGAAGTCATGATAGACAGTCAACTCAGACGCTAATTCCCTTCTAACAAGTTGTTTGTGACGTGTGGGTACACTTGGATCTCGGACTGCTAATAGGGCCTGGAAAATTTGCAATCTGATTAGAAATCGGAAACCTTATAAAAATCTTGTGTAAAACTTGTGTAACACACATTTTATTACAAGGTTTAGTTTAATTTATACTAAAACACTTTGCCACGCTGGATTATTTCATACTTAATTAAAGAAACTCCTAAAAATTAATTTACGCAAATGGACAAATTAAAATTTCTTTAGTTTAACATTCACATAGGGATGAAATGTAAGCAACGTCAACGACAATAGAAGATAGAAGTCCCACTCATGCACGACAAGGTCTATTAATAAAATAAGTAATAAAAGAGGTCTCATAAAAGTGATTTAAAAAAATTTCCGTAATATATGGCCGTTTAGTCCATAATATATTATCGGTATTTCCTTATCTTTATGTCATTTGTGCTAACACTCTATAAAAGGTCATCTCTATGGTTTCCGGCCAAATTTGTTGTGGTCTTTTGCCAAGTTAGAAAAGATACACTGTGTGAAGTGATAATAATTATTAAATATTATTTTTTATTAAATATAAAAAAATATACTATACATATAGATACTCATTTGTGTCTATAGAAGTTACCTGAGAGGCAAGCAATGTCAATGTGGCTTGCAACGCCCCGGCCAGCAACCGCTCGTCAGTAGCTGGCAGTGCACTGGCAGCAGAGGACACACTGGCGACGGACTCGCTTCGGTTAAGTCGGCGTGTCTCACCGGGGCTGCTGTGCGAACAGGAACAAGCGCGACGCCGCCCAACTCCAGCCCCCGCACGCGGCGACCGCGAACCGCTCCCATCCTCGTTGTGGTAGGTCTGGACGAGTTGATTTTTTCTCAATACAAAATGATACGAAAATAGAACAGTTTTACAGGTGTTTGTTCTAAGCGAGTTAGCTCTATTAAATACTGTCTATAGTTTACGCGTGTAGTACACATTTAAATAAAACACTTTAACGGTTCAAAACGCGATATAGTAGCCGTAGTTAAAATATGTATATAATAATCACAACTTATAAATATCGCGTTTTAAACCGGTAAAGTTTTTTATTTCAAAGCTCTATTAAACTTCAGGTTTTTTAACCATACAATACTAATGTGTTTAAAATTATTTTAGTTCCCTTTATTATTATTATATGTCAATAGGCTGCTATGGCTGCGATTTTACGCGATTTTTTAAAAATTAAAAACTTTTTTAAAATTTATTAGCAATATCTTAAACTTCACTTTATAAAATGTAAGACTTACATGATTCAATGAACGCGTGAGCAAGCAAATCACAGAAAGAATTGTCCCAAATGTGAGTTGAGGGAAATGTTCGTATGTGATCTTGGGTGCACCAAAATGCAACTCCACGAGAGGTTGCCAGCGCTCCAAGTCAAGAGCTGGATCCGCGAGTAAAGAGAGAAGGTCTGGACTGAATGACAGTAAGCAGAGAGTGGCCATGTGCAAAATTTCAAGCACCCTGTAAACATAAGTATGAGACATGTACATTTCAGAAGTGTTTTCAATACCTAACATTTAATAGTACACTTAAGTGACTCACAACTTTACTATAAGCTAACATATACTTATAACTTTCAAGGTTGCCTGGAAGAATCGCTTTTTAGTGATAAGGCCGCCGTCTCGCTACAATTTTTTTTGGAGTCTCTTCAAATTAAATCTTAGACTTGTAATATACTTGTGGTGTCAATAAGGTATTTTTTGTTTGTTTGTATACCTGTGCAAAGCAGCAGCCGAGGGTTGAGTACTATCATCAGTACCGTGAAGGCCCGCGTCAGATGACCGTCGTGAACGCAACATTAACATTACACATTGGTACACGCAAGCACTGATACTCCGCTGTAAATTAAAGAAAATATATCTTTATATTGTTTTAATAATAATTATTAAAGTACATACAAGTACATAAATAATAATTGGGGAATAAAAAATAACCTAACTACTACTAGATATGTTTTACTACTTCTACAGGGAAAATTAATTTTAGGAATAAATAATAATTTAATAAATAGTATAAATATATTTAAATGAAACACTTTAACGGTTTAAAACGCAATATATTAGTTAAACTTATTTGAAAATTATATTTAACTTCGGCCCGACGTCTCCCCGTAAGCACGGCTGCTGCAAAGCGAAAACGTCGGGCCGAAGTTAAAAATCATTTTCAAATAAGTTTAACTAATATATTGCGTTTTAAACCGTTAAAGTGTTTTATTGAAATGTGTACTACTCGGGTAAACTATAGACAGTATTTAGTATAAATATATAAAAGTTGTTGAGTCTTACCATTATGTGTATAAGCGAGTTCAAATTCAAAAGCCGCCATCTCTCCTCAAATTTAACCAACTGAACAACAAGATTCAGCGTCGATGCGCACAAATTCAACGCTTCTGTCGTGTACATCTGTCGAGGGAGAAGAATGGCTTCAACCAAGTGCTCCAAGTGCACGCCCACAAACGTTATCGCGTCTCCAGCAAAAAACTGTCCATGCTTCATCACCATCATCGATATGAAATCCAAGCTATACCCATACACCTTCCACCACTCTTGCGGAGTCCATACGGTTTTCTTTCCGTTGCTGTTCATTTCAATTTTAGGCGGCAGCAACTGCAGCCATAAGAACTGGTCGACATCACTCAATAGCAAGTCTTTCGAAAAGGGTCCTCTGGCGTACGCGGTCAAACACCTTAGCGCAGCCAAAGAGGTGTGTCGGTGGTGTTTATTCTGCAACGTGATTTGCAAGCAGCACAGTAGCTTATTTATGAACTTCGTCGATTGAAACCACTGTGACAAGCCAGAGAAGACGTCATCGTATAACTCCAAGCACTGTTCGAGCATCGCCAAAGATAGCACTATAGGTGGCACTTCGCCCCCGCTTTCCGTGACTTTAACTTCGTCCTTTATATTATCAAAGAGTTTTTGAAGCTCCAAACTATTAATGTTCGTGACGGACCTTATGATGCTTTGAGCTAAAATGCTGTTAGCTTTGATTTCGTAGTCTAGAGTGCTTATCGCTACTGTCCCGATAGATAGCACGGATCTGATCGCTCTGGGATGTAAATTTTCGTAAAATGTGGCAACGTTTGATAGTAAGCTATCTATTTGCTTGGCACTTGCTTTTCGGTTGTCGAAACAATCGGCTTTCCAATTGGCCAGCGTGATCACGTAGAGTTCTGCAAGAATGACAGTCAAACGACCGTCCTTAAGATCGTCCAGCTCGTTCAAAAGTGCTTTCATACATGGCGCGACCATTTTGACTTTGTGAGCTATGTTCAAGCTAAACGGAAGGCACTTGCAGAGGATAGTGGTGAAATCCTTCCATGAAGTCAATAATCCCAGCCAAATAGGAACTTTATCTGTCGATTCCTCCTCTGAACCGCGGCCCTTGAAGGAAAATATGAACTCGATCCAGTTGTCCAGGTGCTTTTTGTTAGTATCGAAAAACGATTCGAGCACTTCCTTGAAGCTCGGTTCAAGTTTCTCACGGGAGACAAATAGTTCGATGCCGAGAACATTGAATATTTGACTGTAAGTTCTTAGACCGGGGACGATGTTGCAAAATAATGGGCTCGTAATGTGCTCCCAGAATTTTGGATGTTCACGCAGTTTCTTGACTAGAATTTGCATATTGTTCTTCCAGAGGGCGTGGAAAAGAGCCATTACGCATCCGAGAATTGGACTGTGTAATAATTTCGGATCCTGCAATGTATAAAAAATTAGATTTTATTGTAGTTTGTTTTGAAAAACAGAGCATAAAAGAAGGTTGGGTTAATAACGAGTTTTTATGTTTTTGTCGTCCTTTAGACACGACTTAGTATTTTAAAAGAGATCAATTAATAAATTTAATTATTGATTTAGTTTTTCTTTGATCATGAAGTCAATGGTTCATTATATTCGCAGCACGTAAAAAAATTGAGCACTAAGTAGACATATACCAAACTTATCATCCCATTGCAGACTCAGTATAGGGGTCTTAAAAATACTAACCGATTTAATGGTTCCTAAATAGTCCGCCATGTATCCCAATATTCCCTCAAAGGTAACATCCGTTTCCGAGCTTTCTGTCTCCTTCTCCTTCTCTTTTTGATCTGCCTTTGCCTTTTCGTGGTTCATCATGAAGAAAGCCTCTGTGAGACCGGGCTGTTTGTCGATACAGGTTTCGACGAACTCCAATACTGCCACTTTGAGTTCAATGGTTTCGTATTCATCGCGCAACCTATCTAGGAATATGACGCGCACTTGATGGGCTGTCATGTCCAATAACGCGAAGAGAGACATTTGGAAGCCCTGGAATAAAAATAATCAATAAGTTAAATACAGTCTGTAGTTTAGGCGGGTAGTACACATTTAAATAAAACACTTTAACGGTTTAAAACACGATATATATTACTTAAAATTATTTTATTAGCAGCCGTGGTATCCCCGTGACTAGGGCTGCTGCAAAGCATCCGAAACGTCGGGCCAAATTCAAAATTGATTTTTAAATAGTTTAAAAAATATATATCGCGTTTTAAACCGTTAAAGTGTTTTATTTTTAATCTATAAGTTATTGTAAGAACCGATACATACAATAAAAACTTTTTTCTCACTAGTACCTCAAAAAACTAAATATTTCTTTATATAGTCTTGTATGGTAAAAAGTAGAATGTGGGTACACTTTTTTGACTAATAATTTGAATTGTTTTTTTTTGAGGTTTGTCAATGCCAACATCAAGGAAACCTAGACATTTATTTAGTGGTAGGAGTATCGCAGGAAATCACCCTTAGATTGCGAACCAATGTCTTCCCGAATATCCAAATCCAAAATCGGTCGACAGCTTAGTAAAAAATATCTTCAATGTTACATAAAAGTATCTTACATTAGCAAACTTCTTCAGTAATCGACAGCTGAGCGTAGCCAAACTGCTATTGAACGCATGGTTAATGTATCCAGTTATATTTGGAACCACCTTCAAACTGTCCACCTGCTTGTTCTGCGCAAAGATTAGTTGCTCCAAAGGGCTTACAGTTGCTTCCCTGAAATATTTGTTTCAGTCTTACATGAGCATCGTTACTTTCAATGTTAAAATTAAAAATACATCTTAGATTAAAAAATGTTTAGGACGTGAACCGACATCCACAGCGTTCCGTGCTGTTGCTCTAACCAATTGAGCTACCGTGGCCACGGTGCACAACTAGACGTCATCGTTGATTTTTTCCAACCTATTGAAACTTGCCCCTCTCGCGTCAACCTTAAAATTAATTATAAGACAGTTTCCCCTACGTCCATATTTTCTGCGTTCGTTTCACAAATCGCGTTTATTTACAGTTAAGTAGTTTATCACGCCGCGTCCGCCCGAAACTATTATGTTTCTTCTGGATTCGAATCCTAGTCCTCACGCGCTAAAGGCAATGTGTTTGCAACCATTGAGCACCATCAATAATGTTGCAAGCACGAGCACAAATTATTATTTTATATCTAAAGATAATTCAGCCATACAGAACATAATTATTATGTTTATTAATATTTTAAGTAATTTTTTACCCAACTAGAGCCTTATCCCGAAGTGCGAAAATGATGATAGCGATGCATCGTTGCAGTGTGAATGTATATTGATAAGCAGAGCCAGAAACCCAGTTGGTGTCTTCGTGGATAAGACGTTCCAGGGATTCGTTACCTTAAAAAGCAAAAAAAATAAAATTGTACTCGGGCAAGACTTGAACCGGCGTCGTCAGCGTTACGTACTGTTGTAACAAAAATGATCTTCAATAGCTACTGAGTCAATGACTCGGTAGGTTTTTTTTCAATATCTTTTTGAGTTTTTATCTCCGTATAACTTACCTATAGAAACAATTTTCAGTAACTCCAGAGCGTTTTCAGTATTGAGCAGTCCGTACACACACGTCTTCCGTAGAGTGACGGCACTAGGCGTTTTATCGATCTGATGCAGCACCGAGGTGAAAAACATTGAGCACTTCTCTATAAGAGAACGCCTCTCTGTAACCGTTCGGTACCGCCACCCATAGACGTTTGGAAAGACTTCTCTTAGTAGTAGTACGAGGCCTGGCAGAAGAATTTCCGTTACTATTCGCTCGTCTACCGACTCCTAAAAAAAATTTATTAATAACACAAAATATTGCGTTAATTACTGTTATCAACATTATGTATAAGTTAAGAAATAGTTAAACAGTCACATATGTTAAAAATAGTAATTGATTCAAGTAAAAATTAACTTAAACATTTGTCACGTGATACATAACGCTCCTGATTGGTCGGTCGGTAGTGTTAAAACTGTTCTATTATCAGCATTAATAAATAAATAACTTTTAATCTCAAATTATTACTTCAATCACTGTTAAAATGTAAAGATTTGGTACAAATGTATGTAGATTGTAGCTCATATGATCGACATAAACTAAGAAAGCCAGTAAAAAGTTAGTCACATTCTTATGCAGTTTCACAATTTTGATAATTAAGGCGCTAAATCTTTGCCTTGCCAATGAGACTCTACATACCTTTTGGAAAGCACAGAGCATATCTATATAAGCACTGAGGAAGCCGTAACTTCCACTCGGTTGCTCGATTGTGACTAAATAGGCCCCAACAGCTCCGGACTCCAGCGAAGCTCCAGTTGCGTACTCCGCATGAGACAATTGGCGCTTCGTCACTCGGGGTAGAAGACCAGTGTTTATCAATCTATAGAAGTGACATAAGATATTATTGTTGTAATGTTAGGAGAGGTATCCGGAAAATTAGGCGAAAGTCCAGTTTTTGAGCTATTTCTTTGTTTAGAGTCGAAATTTCTGAATGTCCATAGTAAAAGTAGGTCGACAGACCATGTGGAATTTTACTTTTTTTTTTTAAATAACCGCACAATATTCCATCTTCCTCTGTCATAAAAATAATTCAGGATATTTAGCCATCACAAGTGGACGACATCATCGAATGATGATTTTACAGATTTGTCAAGTAAGCAAAGACTGAGTCACCCAGAGTAACTAAAACCCAATTATGCAAAAAATTTAAGTAGTGACGAAATACTCACCTCAAATGAATTTCACGAGAAAACAATGGTATCAGTGCAGTACACACTTTAAGACACTCAACTAGTAATTGCAAAGGTGGACTTTCTGCTCTCATAAACCTGACCAGCACGTCAAACACCCCTTCACTGGGCGCCACTAGACTCTTAGGAATCTCCTTGTCACCAACTAATGCCAACAAAATTCCCTTCAAGACTTTCGTCCCTTCATACACTCTGTTGAGGGTCGTATTGATATCTTGGTGCCGCTGTTTCCTATCCAATGCTTTCTCTATTTCGCTGTTAAACACTGTCCAATAGGAGTACGGTGTGCGGAAATGTATCATGGTACCATGCTTTCCTTCTACAATAGTGGCTCTAGAACCAGCGTCGATCCGATATGAAGGGTCCCCAAATGGGTAATAGTCTCTACCAAGAATTGCATCCTCCCCTTGCAGTGATGTTATAGGTACCATTTGTGGATTGTATAGCTCTGTAAACACTGGCAGATTTTTAAGTTCAGCCAGCAACTGAAATCGTAAACTTGAAATCTTTAATATTTTCCCATGTCTTTGCACACGATGGCACTATATAAGTTTAAAATCGATTAAGATAAAAAATAATCATCGATAATGATAACTTCATCACCGGGACTAGAACGGTTCAAGTTCAAGTCCCGGTCGTGTCGTATTTTTTTTTCAGTTTAATAGGTTTTTTATGTATCAGAAACGTGCCTATCATGTACTATAGTAAACTATTATGTATATAAATTATTTGTACGCTACATAAATAAAATATTTCGGCCGCGTACGTCACGGATGTCTGACCAATTACTTGCGTGTAAATAAATATAATTCATAAAACAGACACAGAAATATTGTTACCTCATGCCCCACATAAGGTAAATGAGATTTCACTACAGGTATAAAATGCATTTTCAAGTAAAATGATAATTGTTTAAAAGTTTGATTTTTGTGGGGTTTAGGTCTCAAATTTGTTGTATCATAAATATTTGTTCAAATGTAAAATATTTGCAACATACATTTCTTACACTCTTCTTCCCTGCTTGAGCTAGTCCAGCAGATAAAATAGACAGGGCATCAAAGTTATGAGGAAAATATTCTAATGCAGTATTCCATAGCGAGATTACACCGAAATTATCTTCTTTTTCCAAGAGCAACCAGAACTCTTCAGCTATTTTGGGGGATTTGATTAAATTGGCACATAGATGAATAATGCCTGGTTGGCAGCTGATAGTGCCATCTCCATCAAATTTGTTGCAGATTTCATTTAACAGGCTGAACACTCTGTGACGGAAAATATGAGTGCAGGCTGAGTCGTCCTGAAAAAATATTTAATTCTTATATGAAATAGACAATTGTTTAAATAATTCTGTTGATCAACCTTAACTATACTTACATTGAAAATTGAGTTGTCAATCATTTGTTGTAAGAATTCAAACACTCTCATTCGCAGAGCTGTCGCACCATAGTGTTGATACTGGGTTTCGAATTGTTTTAAGTGTTGTGTACTCTGTAAGTTTAAAAATTTGGAAGTTATAAGGTAGAGTTTTAAGAATATGTTTATCTGATTGTTCTGAAACCTACCTGTAAAGTCATCATCATCCACGTCATTAGCATGGGACTCTGTTCCATGCAAGGTTGTAATTTAGTGAATTCACTCTCAACTAAGGACTTAGTGCCTTCTATCCATGATGATATATTCTTACTGTTAACAAATATATAATTTACATATTAATAGAGAATAATTAACTATACTATAGCAAAATGCCTGTTTGCCCTAAAGGACATAGGTGTATGATTGATTTCCTTCGGAACAAGTAGTTGATCAGACTTCTGTACCCAACCAAAATAATTAACAAGTTATTGTTGTTACTCAATACCAACTCACATACTTACATTTTCTTACTATCACATATCACTAAGAATAATCCGATTTCCATATAAAGAATCCTTAACGTCATCTCTCTATGTCTATCATCCAAAAGATCATTGAAACCCTGATTCTTGCCAAAATCATGTTTTCTAAACAATTTAAAAAGACTAATAAACTCTTCTTGTGAAATATCATGTTTGTCTGCTATTAACATTAAGGTCTGTAAGATAGCAACCTGTTCCCTTAAGTTAGACTTAGCCCAGTCTTGTCTTACTGTGTCACTATTAAAATCATTTTGTATTTTTCGTGCTGGTGGTGGTGTTGATAACAACTTCTCAAATTGGGTTATTAATGAAGTCTTCAAGTAATCAACCCCTATTTCATTAAAAATCCTTGTAAACTGCTCATGATATGCATGATTAACGTCACACTTGAACTCAACAATGTACTGCACAAGTTTTAATAGAAATAATCTTTCCGCATAGTAGAAATTCCAGACATTAGGTGACAATGATGTTGGTCGAGTATCAACAAAGGCAACATTCTTTAGAGCATTTGAAGATGTTCCATGTGATATGTCACATAAATAATGACTTATTAAATCCCATATTTGAAAGCTATCAATGTCCTGAAACAGATAATTTTAAGTAAAAATTATCAATTTGATTAATATATAGATTTAAACTATGTTGTAACTTAATTTATAATTTCGATAATACATAAATAAAATTCAAACTAGTGACTCATACTTACCATATAATGTTGAAGAATTTGGACAACATTAAGAAGTTTAGTTTGATCAGTATGCTTTGCTTGAAGTTTTGTAAAACTCTCGGATTTTGGTGATTTATAACATGCAAAACCTTGCTTTAAACAATTTATAATCTTTTTATCTTCTAGTACCAGTTTTAACTCATCACTTGTAAGACTTCGTGATGTTACCCAGCGCCAAAGACATTTCCAATATCTAAAGGCAAAAAAAGATACTTCAATAGTGGTTTAATATCTCTGAATAGATATGATTATTACAATAATATAAACACTAAACAATTCTTCTTCAAGGGTTCCTACTTGGGCTCTCTGAAACGAAACTGATGTGATTATCATAAAGAAAGAAAATACTCACGGAGTAAGTGGTTGTTCCATGATGCCGATTATTGATATAATTGGAAAAAGATGGTATATAATACCTTATCCAAATCAGTCAATAACTATTAAGATTAGAACAAAACCCTAATTAATTAAAGTTTCCTTAAATAATGGTTACCGCCTAAATGATTTTTTTAAATATAAAATGCATTTTAAAGTAACACCAACTGTGCAGTCAAGTGAGATCTTTAGATGACAGTCATGACACCCTTCTCACTTCTGTCAATTGTCAATACCTGTACAGTCTAAATAATTCAGATTAAAGTAAAAGTTTATATACTTTTTGTGTATATATAAGCTGACATAATGCATAATTATTTAAGTAGACCTTAAAAAACAGCAACAGCAACAGGCAGCAAAATAAATTTTGCAATGGAATTGTAGTTCATGACTTCTATGATTTAATCCATAGATATGTAACATGACAGCTGACATTTTAATCAAAAATCATACGGCAACATTTTATCTCCCTCGAAAAAAAATACTTTTTAACATGGCCGCATGTTGAACGAAACGATTTTCTTTACTGTTTGCCAAAATAATACCTTTAAAGCTGGTGTAGTTAGAAGCGGATAAATGTTTATTGCTGTATTACATAAAGTATTATAACATTTAAGTCGAGAGCGAATGATACCGCAGTAATTAAAAAAAACAAAGTGACGTTCTGAGAGAAAACTCTGTGTCTCCGATAGCGATTGCAAAGATGATGCATCATCCGAACATGCATCATCAGCCGATGTCTGGGCATCCACCTCAGCACTTGCCGGCTCACCAGGGCATGCCTACACATCACCAAATGCCACCGCATCAAATGCACAGGGAGAACAGGCACGTAACGCTAACTAGGTAACGATCGGCTTTTTATTATTTGATTTGCGTATTGCAGAATATACTGCTTTTTATTATGAATTTCTTCAAGACAGGTATAGAGTGTAAAATAGAAATTCTCTCAATGCGTGCATGTTTGTTTTTATTTTTGATGTGTAGGTAGGTTATTCGTTTGTTTCAGAATTCACTTAGTATAGAGCTTTCTTTTAAGAAAAAATATTTTTGTTTAATTAAAGAAAACAAGTACTTAAGTTGTTTTAAAAATATTTCAATTATTACATTTCTTCTGTAGAGATACTTATTAGACACAAATTTTAATCCTATACTCTTTTTTTGTTAAACTAGTTTCAACTGTTCCTAAGAAACTATATTAAAACATTGATGATCTAAGATCTGTGAAGGAACTAATATTACATACAAAAACTTTTTTTATATACTTAGTTGCATAAACTCGAGTTAAATGTAGTATAATCCGTATTTAATTGTCTTCATTTAATGTTCATTTTAGAACCATTCCACTTTGACGTACACACGTACGATAAATCCCTTAAACATACATTACACTGAATAATACAAATATTCTATCTCCTTTATATCTTACTTGAGATTTAACAATGGGTCACTCAAACATTGACACTGTTCAATAAAAATAAAATCCCTCTGTTTTATCCGTCTATAGACTGGCACATATTCATATGCAAATAATGTGTAATTTTTGGATATGTGGAGGGTCCTTTGCGGCTCTCTTTGTTACCTAAACTGGTCATGAATGAAACATATGACGGTGCTTTTGATCCCGACTGATTTAGTGCTGAATATAAGTTTTGTGTCCAGCCTGATATATCACATCTATTGAAGAAACGGGCAGTTGAAATAACAGTACTGTGTCGGGCAGCTTGCTATGTGCATCCATAGAAAGTTGCTCAAATTTCTCATGAACTTTTATTAAGTGTTGAGTTATATACTTGTTTTATGATATTTTCTTTGATGTTTGTGTTATTTTATTTGATTACGTGTTTTTTTGGTTTTTACTTGTGTCTTAAAAATGTGGTTTCACTTGAGTAACTTGACAAGGATTTTATTTAACTCAAAAACTTTTAGTAAATAGTGTGTTAATAGGTAAATATGATTACTTATTAAATTTTAAATACTTTAGAGTTATTTTATGAATATTGTGGAAATAGTTTTTTTATTTGTTTTTGGTCGTGTGACATAGATGTAGCACATATTTAGAGCTGATTAGTTGCTTAGACATATTATGTGGTTTTATAATTATATTTCATAAAAGTGAGTAAATGAAATATAGGTAAAGGGTTATTGAGTAAAATGTTTTTTGATGATAGTGTTTTGCCGTGTTACAGGGTACCACTTGGTCCTTCTGCAGCTGGTGGGAGTATGGCTGGCCATGGACAGATGAGTGGCATGGGTACTATGCCAGTGCCTCCTCCGCACCACGCGCCGACCCAACGTCCGCCGCACGCGATCCGCGCAATGCACCATGCCCCCACACAACACCACAATCTTCCACCGGTACTTCTGGTCTTAATAAAAATCTAAAAATATATGACATAGCAACACTTTAAAAGAATTCTACACAATTCATAACACTTTTTTTAATGGATTAAATACATAACTTTGCATTTTCAAAATATTTAATTGTTTTGACAGTCATTTACAATACATATTTGATTTTGTTAGCTATAAATAATATGTGTATGTTTTTCTAGCAACAGAATCGCAACCTCCGACGTCCATACACAATGAACAGCGGGTATGGGACTGTGCCACCATATGGACACCCACCACCACATGCTCATTCAGACCATAATTCTCACCAGTCAACTGGTAAGTCTTGATAAATTTAATATTCTGTAACCGAACCTGGAGTGTATTGGAAATCTAGCCACATGGTGTATGAAAAATAATAACCTAATAAAGGTGGTGATTGGTGAAATGGTCAGTAGTTTATATGAGCTGAATTTATAAAATACATATTTATATTATATGGAGAAAAAACAAAGTTAAAATACAAAACCCATTTGAATAAGTCTTGCATTTATTTCAATTGAACTTTCAAAAGAACAACCGCAAGAAATACTTGGTAGGTTGGTTGCTTGTTGCTATTATTGCTTAAGAAGCTACTGTAAATATAGGTCTGTGCAGGCCACCTTCTCCAATACGGCCGTTGCAGGCAAAGCTAAGTTCAGACTTTGGTCAGTAATATACTTTACTAAATTAGTTTTGATATTACTTTTTTATTTGCTATGTATTTAAGTTCGTCAATTGTAGAATAATAAAGATACTACGTGTTTCCATAGGAGCATAGCAGCCTTTTGGCATGATTTTTATAAACTAAAGCATGAATATAAATTTTTTTACACACTGGTTAATATTAAAATTGTTTCCATAACTAAAACTATTCTTATTGTTTTTTTACAAAATTTTTTTTTTTAAATTTTTTTTTTTTTTTAATACAAAATAATTTTTTAAAAAACCCCCCCCCCCCCCCCCCCCCCCCCCCCCCCCCCCCCCCCCCCCCCCCCCCCCCCTTTTTTTTTCCCCCCCCCCCCCCCCCCCCCCCTTTTTTAAAAAAAAATTTTTTTTTTTTTTTTTTTTTTTTTTTTTTTTTTTTTTTTTTTGTTTCCCCCCCCCCCCCCCCCCCTTTTTAATTTTTTTTTTTTTTTTTTTTTTTTTTTTTTTTTTTTTTTATTAAGGTTAAATAAGGTTTGTAAATTCTGATTTAGTTATAACATCAATGCCAACGAACACAAACGTATCAAGCACAGAGCAGTCGCAAAAAGAAGACACCGTCGGAGGTAGCCTAAGTGGAGCAGAAATGGAAAGCGACAATGACCCAAAGACGGGCGCTGGCGAGGGTGAGGCGGCTCGCCAGACGCCCGCGCAGGCCAACAGTAAAGAGAAGACGCCTATGTGCCTGGTCAATGAACTGGCCAGGTACAATAAGGTAAGAAAGATACATTTGATTAAAAACACTATAAAAGAATTATCAAAGCATATTTTGACAGAGTTGTCAAATATATACTTTTTTATTATAGAGGAGGATAGACAAGGATAGACTCATCTAATCAAGATGCGCTGTCGATCTATAATGGCTTTGGATATTCGGAAATCCACAAAGCGAAACGTGATTAAACTTCACGGCTTTTTCATCTGTGGACGGTGATTTGTGACCCGAACGGAATTTCGATATTCCTACCGCCCATTTAATATCCAGATTTCCAAACCAATAGCATGTTTCAGAAAAATTATAAATTGATTAGAAAACAATTTGGACCCGGTGAAAATCGAATCCACGACCCGTTGATTATTAATCGTACATACTTGTAATGGTAGCACCATTACACCGAGCCCGTCAATAACATCGGTTTTCGTATTTGAATTGCGATTATATTTTTTGTTAAACATTTATATACATATTATGTGAAACATGCAACTATTCTTACCTTACTTTACCCTGGTACAGGTATAAGAGATTTTCAGTAATTCAAACTGAAATGTTTTCTTATAGATTAAACATCAATATCGCCTCACATCAGAGACTGGGCCCGCTCACAAGAAAGTATTCACAGTGACACTTCGATTGGGTGATACTGAAGAATATACTGCTGAGGTAGGACTTGTGTGAGATTTAGAAGTTACTTATGTCAACACGATTAAACATGATAATCTACATGAGCACAGTGACTGAAAATTTTTAACATAATTCTTACATGAATAACAGTACAAATTCATTTTCGCATTAGTAATTTGCACATTTTTATTTTCCTCCTTATTAAAAATCATGTTTTTGGTTACTAGGCCACTCTGCCTCTAGCAGCCTCAAATAAGAGTAAGATAAGATAGAAATCCGTTTTGTTTTGAAGGAATGCCTCAAAAACATCCTTTCCTTTTGGAAATTAAAAACTTTTTGTAAAAATGTTCCCTAAGTTTAATCATTGTACATATAACTCAACAGGGGTCCTCAATAAAAAGGGCGCAGCACGCGGCTGCCAGTGCGGCTTTGGGTGGAACCCGATACCCGCCGCCCCCGCCTCGGGCCGCGCCCTCTCATGCTGCACATTCACATCACCACAGACACGCAGGTATATATTATTATCTATAGTCCATGCTATAGTCTCCATCCCTGTTACTAGTAAATAATAACATGGAAAATAGCATTATTACTTTACAGTGCTATTAGCAATCAATCTCAATTGGCGAGAGCCCGTTGGAAGCAGTTTTGTTTTTTTGAATAAAATGTCACTATGAAAAAATACTCGAAGCGTTATTTGTCATTGAGAGTTGTTAAATAAATGAATGATGATTTGTTTTGTTAAAACATCCGAAACTATTCTTAAAATAAGAACTTTGTAGTATGCTTTAATATTTTTCACATATTATTGACACGGTAGCTCAATTAGCAACAGCACGGATAGCTGTGTTTGCCGGTTCAAGTTCTGACCAAGTCGTAAATTTTTGTAAGTATGAAATCTTAAGTTAGTATTATTATATCTCCAGGAGCCGTGATGCCGACAGTTGAGCTGAATGCGTTGGCAATGAAGCTGTGCCAGCCTGCAGTGTACACACCAGTTCCAGTTCTGCCCGCCCCACGTGCTAGAGCGAGGCTACCTCCACCCTACCGCCTACCTTTCATGCCTCCCTACCCACATCCCCACCCCCCACGTCTTATGGATCCTTCGCCGCAAATCCCCTACAGGTACGAAAATTGACAAATTCATAATTATTATATTATTGTTATGGAGGGGGAAAAGAAGTGCTGTCAATCATTTTAGAATTTGGACAACTAGTCTCGTGCAAAACGCTATAACTTTGACTGGGGCACATTAAAACCCATAATTTACACATTCTTTGTTTTATTATGCACTTCAACTCATGATATATGTACATAACCAATCCAAAGAATACCAGCTTTTAAAAGGCTTCTCGAAGGTTTTAGTATAATATTTAGCAGTTCTATTTATCTGTAAACATATTTCCAAAGAAATATTTTAATGTATTATTTAAATTATTTTAATCAGGGTTCGAGTGTGTGTGGGAGGGCGGGCATGGCTGGGCGAGGGTACGACCCCCCAAGCAGCGCGACACGATGCAGCTGCGCGTGCGCTTAACGATCTACGTCCGCACCACGAAGCACCATTGCCCGTCCATCCGGATACACCGGGTAAATTTTTCTTCTTAAACATTAAAAAAATAACGATTCCAGTATCAGATGCCATTCAATATTCATATAAACTGAATACTTCTCATTGTATTGTACATGAAATCAATTTGTTGATATGAATTATTTTTTAACAATTTAAACAACGTAGCATTCAAGTATCTCATCAGTTCAAGTATCTTATTTTGTATTTAAATCAAACTTAATTTATATTTTGCTATTAATTTTAGTATGTGACCAGTTAATATTAGAACCTCAATAATTCAGGTGAAAGCGAAGCAGATTTGTTGAACTCTGAAGTGAAATCCCCCGTGTCACTGGTGCACGAGTTGGCTCTCAAAAGGAATCTCAATGTTACGTTCTCCGTTAAGTCTGAGCGCGGCCCGCCTCATATGCGAGTAAGTGGGGAACTGATCAGTCTCATAAATTGAATGAGGCTTTGGCTTTCGGGCGATATTAGCGTATTGGGAAAATGTTTAGCAGCCTATGATAATATCAAGTCAAAATCAAATCTGTCGTTTCTTTTTTCAATTTAAATAATTTATAATTAACATAATAACCACTACACACTCTTCAAAATCCAAAAAGTGCTTTAAATTATCTATTTTTTGTATGATGTGATCTAATAGTAATAACTAAGAGGATTTGTACATATTTATATAAATTAAAAATCTAATCTAAAAAAATACGACTCGAGCGAGTTCGAGCTGGCATCAACAGCGTTGCGTGCTCTCTAACCAATTGAGCTACCGTGTCATATAATGCCATCATGTGCCATAACATGTTCTCAAATTTATTTATATATGTTACAGGTCTTCATTACCATCTGCAAAGTAGGTGAAATGGAAACGGAAGGCGAAGGCAACGGCAAGAAGGTGTCGAAGCGTCGCGCGGCGGAGCGCATGTTGGACGAGATGCGCCGGCGCTGGCCCGCTGCGGCGCTGCGCACCCGCCCCGCAGTCGACAAGAGACGGCATCCGCCCGCTAAGAAGAAGCCAAGGAATTTAATAAAGGTAAAGACAAGACAAGTAAAGTAATTACTTCACATGGATAATGTTATTTGTAAATTTTATTACTTCTATTCCTTCGCCCCTTCCTTACATACTGTCCTGATGTTCTAAATTATTGAAATGAAATTACAGGAGGGCACCGCGGGTGGCAACCCGGTAGAGAGTGGCGGTGGTGGTGGTGGTACTCCGGACAACCCGATCTCTCGGCTGGCGGTGGCGCGGCACGCGGCGCGCGCACGGTCCCCGCAGTACCGGGTGCTGGAGGAGCGAGGTGCAGCTCGTCGACGGGAGTTCCTGGTGCAGTGTGATGCTCCGCCGCATAGTGCCACTGGTCTCGGCCCCAATAAGAAGACGGCCAAACGACGAGCAGCGCATAGTGAGTTTTAATTATGAAAATTGTAAAGACACACTTAAAAAATAATAGACAATAGAAGTATGAAAAACAGAGAGCCAATTGTAATTTCCCATACTTCGATTTTGATATTTAGATAAAACAAAATACGTACAGAAGAAAGACATTATGATAAACCTTCTAAAAAAGTTAGGAACTACAATTGGTACATTAATATCTCTTAGTAATCAATAAAATATATAAATTTATGAAAAATTTTATTACAAAGAAAACGTCTTAGCCTTACTAACCGGGTTGATGTTTAGTATTTGAAGAACTGTCGTTAATAGAGTAACCATAGGTTATGCTTTTTTAAAGGTTTTAATTACGAATTAAATGTATAAAATAATTATATAATCTTTGTTTTTTTTAGACGTACTTCTAGCGATGGAAATGGCAAACGGAGGAGACCCAACGTCGTTGAATACTAACACAGAACCAACTACAAACGGAGACATTAAATCCAACAGTGAAGCCAAACGAAAGGTAATAATTGAAAATTTTCTGAATGTCAAATATATTTAGTTTGAAAACTTTAATATTTTTCACATGATGGCATTACATAATTTACAAGTATATTTAGGTTGTGAAATTTCACAACACAGGCGGGTTTGAATTATCATCCACAGCGTTCCGTACTGCTTTTCTAACCAATTGAGCTACCGTGGCCACGGTGCACAAGGACATGGTAGCTCAATTGTGAATCTCGATAGGTTTTAATAAAATTTGCTTGACACATTTTTGTTTCTAACAGGAGAGCGAGAGCAGCAATGATATGCGACAACCGGTGCCCGGTGTTCTCATGGTGGATTATCATGCTAGGACTGGTGGTCAATCAGCTCAGCCAAATGGTATTTTCTTTATTCTATCGCAAAATCACCCAAACTTCATGATTTTCCAGATCAAATATAGTACTATAAACTTTTGTTATTTACAGGAGTGAATGTAAGCGAAAGCAGTGCGACGAGTGGTGGGGGTAATTCTCCTGGTGCGAAGGATCAGCTCATGTATCTAGCGCAGCTTCTGGGCTTCACAGTACAATTCTCTGACTTCCCTAAGGTATTTTTAGCTTAATAAATTCTATATTAAAATATTGCATGTAGCTGAAGAGTTCTCGAGAACCACCAGTCCGATTGCATTCTTCCTTTTTTTTTAGGTATCTGTAGACCATATGGGCAGAATAAGGAATCTAGTTATGATATAAAAAGGGCTAAAACCAATAAAGTATCATAGGATTATTTCGTTTTAATAAAACACCTTAAATGGTTTAAAAGGTTACATTGAATAAATGTATGGTGATGATCAACTATAAGTTTTATCTATTTAACTAATACTAGTGTCTGTAGTTTACGCGAGTAGTACACATTTAAGTAAAACACTTTAACTGTTTAAAACGCGATATATTAGTTAAAATTATTTGAAAATTATTTTTAACGGTTTAAAATTACCTTTATATTATACGTTATACATTTTTCACGGCTGGGTGTCAATGCTAGAATCATAAAGTAAAAGGTATAATAGAATATACAAATAATTGCAGCGCAACCACGGTGAATACTTATCGTTGGTTTCTCTGTCGACGGAACCTCCGGTGATGTGCCACGGCGGCGGAGCGTCGACGGCGCATTCGCACGAGCAATGCGCACGCGCCGCTCTACGAGCTCTGGCGCTCATGGGCCTAGATGCGCCAGCTGCGCAACTTCCATCCAACGCCAGTAACTCAACGTGAGTATATTTTTTGAATTCACCTTGGTTTATATACATTTTTACGATACTTGTGAGGAGTATGTATATAATGTAATGAGCGTTTTTTTAAAAATGGAAAATAGCGTTGGTATATTATTTTACCTACATTTTTGTTAGTTTTTTTAATAATAGAAGACAGACAAGCACATAGGGTTTACTTTATGGTAGGAAAAGTTGCCCAGCCATATTACATTTAAACAAGATGTGCTGTTGGCCTTTTATGGCTTTGAATATTCGGAATAGTAACAATATTTTAGAAATAATAACAAGTCTATGTTTATGGAAATGTTTATATGTTCATCTTAAAGTCTTCTGACACTGAAATTTGAATACAATATTTATTACACAATTGGTACCCATTTAAATTTCTACATAGTGACAAATATATTACAGAATTCAGAGCCTGCCAGCCGGAACCAAGGGCAGCGTGATCAGTAACGGCATCGCCGAGTGAAAACCAGACTTCGAAGCGCCCTTTAATACCTTTCTCCACAAATAAACGATATTGCAATATTAACAAGTGAATATTTCACAGCGAGAAGTGTCATATGTTTGGGACTCGTTCTATCAATGTACTACAAAATTTCCACCTTATGACATTTCACAAAAGTATTGGATCTCGGGCCTCACAAAAGAATTTCCTATTACAAATGTATATTTTTTTTTCTGTTTAAGTAAAAGAACACTCCCTCGTGTACTTTATCATGTATTTATTTATCGGAATCCGAGCGACAGGGAAGCGTTTCCAAGATCTTTTCAACTATGTAACTTATAGGTTATGTTTAATATATTTTATCCCTAGCGATAATTGCACTGCGTGCAGCTTCGATGTTAGGATTAGCGATTAATAGAAATTAATTAGATAAAATCGAATCTACTTTGCCAAAGTTTGGCAAAACTGACGCTCTTGAAGTTAGCGTTAAGTAAGGTACATGTAGAAACGGTCGGAGTGGCCACTTCGGAAAGTACAAGAAATTCATATCAAAAAGATAGAGGTATGTGAAGTGTCCACTCTGCAGTGTTGTGGTCTATGACGTGTTGCATCATGCGGCCATGGTGACTCGTAGCTTTGCTTGGACGCTATCGCCCCCCTCCGCGCGTTGGACCTTATTTCAAAAGCGCCTAACGGATGGCTAAGGCCGTTGTTGAGTGTTTGAACTATGTCTCGTGTAGGATGATATGTTTGACAGTACTAGCAAAAGTGCTAGAGAACCTATATCGTATTATATTAAAAAGTACCCCCATATGGTCAAGTGCCTTGCAATTAAATAGAACGATCAATAATGGACTTAACTTATTATATTATACTGTGTATTCATAATTATTTTTGGTCATTATTGCACATTTATAAAAGAATATGCAATCTTTTATGTCCAAAAAGTAAGTGTAAGTTCTTCGTCTTCTATGTATGCAATTTACAATTTTTCAAAATTGTCATCCTATATTAGACAAAGTACTAAACTTGTTGCTAGTTGGTCGGTCAGTAAATTGTTTATATAGCACTCGCCACATGTTAATAATTACGAACGTCGCGTGAAACGGTTTCTTTATATGGTTTTGTGTATATAGAATGTTGTAACCGCAGGTTTGAGATCATAGAATTGGTGGCTGGTTGTACGAAATAGGGCCCATCGACCCACTTGCTCCAAATTCCCACCAGACTTACCAGACCGCGGAGTGTGGCGATCAGCTGTTTGGCCTCGATTTTTATCTATGACCCTACGCTATGAAATGTGTAATTTTAACGTTAAGACCTTTGAACACCTAATTTTACTTATTATTTAAGGTAGGTTCGGAAGGGCTCGTCAAATCGTCATGTTTAATGTTGTATAATTGATTAGTTTTTGTCTATTCGGGCGTTAGAGCGCTAGCGCTCGCCGCCTTTGCGGCTAGACCAATGGTGCCCCTAAAAGGGACATTGTTTAGTTGTCCACAAATGCACTACAATCATAACTAGATACCAAAGCGGGTAATGAACTGTTTTCTTTTGGCTCGTTCTCTAGTTTATTTTTTGTTACTGCGTTTTATGGGTGGTCTATAAAAGGCATTGATTAGAAATGTTTAAGGTTAAATCATCGAATAACAGACGATTTCTCGAACGCACATATTCTGTAAGTGAATGTTGTTTGAAGAATTATGTACTCTTAGTATAAATGGATTTTTGCGTACTCGCTTGTACATTTACATCTGATCGGCTATAGTTTTTATTTATTTAGATATACTTCTGTTACTATTAACGTTATGGACCCCGATCATTTGTGAGCCAATTGTACATTTCATTGTAATGGGTCCGGTTGTCTTTTGTTAATTTAAAGAATAGATCCACGTTAAGAGTTAAGCTAACTAAATCGAGGCCACTTGTACAATGTCTTCATGTTGTATGTTGCACAAGTAACAGAGCATAAAGAAATTAATTGTTATAATAGAGAAAACGCCACGAGGGCAAGGTTTTTTTATTTATTGAGTAAAACTAATTTTATATACTACGATACTTATACGAACGGAGCAAGTCCCAAGTTACTACATGCATTGTGTAAACAGAAATAAAGGGAAATGTTAAATATTGTTTTTGTATTTCCAACGAAAATAAATAGCGATAAGAATTATTTTAAAACCCTTAAGTCGGATTTGAATTTTGCGTATTACCGTGTACGAAAATAGTACACATTTATATAAAAACACAACTGTTTAAAACGCGAAATATATTAACTTAAATTGAATAAATATATTTCACGTTGTAAACTGTTACGTTTTATTAAAATGGATTTAATATTGTCAGATGTATGCTAAATAGTGTAAAGAAAGAGATAATATTGTATCCATCTAATCAAAAAAAACGGAATCCATAGGGAGTGAAAAGAATTGCAACTGATTTAATAGACTGAAATAAATGATGCTTATATTATGTGTTAAAAATAATATCTATATGTGTTAGTATATTGATCGTTAGAATTAGTACTTAATTAAATAATACCTGGATATTGGTTAAAAGAAGAACTATAGACAGTATTTAAAGAAGAACGAATCAACCAATACCTATGCATCTACCCCCCTCGCAAAAATTACTTGTCATTTGGTGCGAAAGAGAGTGCTGCTAGGCTCAATTCAACCAAAAATGCACACAAATAAAAACAAAGTTTATTTAATAAAAAATAGTCATGCGTAACAATATCACCAGTCTCTTAAAACCCGAGGTAATCTTCAGATGCGTTTGCGCTTGCTTATTTACATAATACTATTGATCTCGTGGTTCTAATACTTTGTTTTGGAATATGGCGGTTACTTCACTTCTCGAATTTGAGCCCCAACGTCTGGGTCATGAAGCACAGGATGTCTGTGTGCTCCTCGATCTGAAATGACAAAATGCCCAATGTGAGTAGGGGTTGGATTTAACGCTTAAACCATAAACAAATTAGTTAACTTATTTTTAATTTATTCAACTACCGCCCGACGTTTCCTTATCCACGGTTTTTGCAAAGTAGATGAAAGGTCGGATCAAAGTTTAAATAAAAAAAATTACATTGTATAATGTTTCGCGTTTTAAACCGTTGAAAGTGTTTTTTTTAAATTCACGCCACATAATTTCTTCGGTCAATATTCGGCTTCGGCTAAGTTTGCTAGCCGAAGAAAGCTTCATAAAATGGTTTGTTTATTTGGTTTATATTTCGTTATTGTCGTTAATGTAGTCTTGTGTCGTGAACATAAAGAAAGAAAACTTACGATTTTCGCAGTAGGCTTTCCGCCCCCGTGGCCGGCTTTAGTATCTATACGAGCAAGGAGCGGACGACGCTGCAACGACCCAGATACAGCGTGTTGTATCGCCGCTATGTACTTCAGCGAGTGCAGAGGAACCACGCGGTCATCGTGATCGGCTGTCAGTACTAGGGTCGCTGGGTACTCCGCTCGACTCACTATTTAGGAAAATCATATTCAAATTAAAACAAACATTCAAACTTAAACTATGTTTATAACTGTAAGAGTTTGGTTAACTTCTATTAGGTTCAATTTTGATTATATAAAAAAAAAAGGTGTCAAAACGGGCATCGAACCAACAACTTACAGCATAACAACTTAGTCAGAATATGACACACACGTCACGACACGGTACGCCACACTTTTTTCAATATTTATAAAAATAGTATTTTAAATCTAAGTCAAAAATCACGTAAACAGCAATCGCGGCGTTTGGATATGGTAGTCCGCTGATTTCGTGGACTGATCACACGACCTATGGTGTATCCAATAGGAATAATCCCTGAAAAGAGTAACTGCCCTTACCATTATCAGGTGCCTGAATGTTGTGCAGCGGCGAGTATTTGAGCAGATTCTCGAATTGCGTCTTGTTGTCGGAACTGCCGTAGTCCGATACCCAAGCGTGTCCGATTGTGAACTTTTGGAAACGTAGCATGTCCAAGACACTGAAAAAGTAATAGTCCAAAACATTTAATACATACATATTATATAATATAGTCTACTAGCTAGCTGTCAGTGTTTTCGCCGCGTAGAATAGTTATTTTGGCCATATAAGATAGACTATACTGTCGCGGACATTTTTTAAGACCATTTAAAATGCAAACATTCTTCCGTACATATTTTTTGGTATCTAGAACCGTGATAGCAGCGTACGCAAGGGGTGAATAATTTTCCAAGGTTTTTTTCTACATTCCCCGCAGTTTCTTCGCTCCTATTTATGGCAGGGAGATATTTTTAAGCCACACAACACAAAAATAATTTTTCGATTTGAACTCAGTAGTCCCTGAGATTAGCGCGTTCAAACAAACAACTCTTCCTCTTTATATATTAAAAGTAATCTTTACTACCCACAACTCTTGTAGTGGGGACGAAGTTTTCAAGATATTAGATAGATAAGCCATTATTAGATAGACATTGCATTATTTACTCTTACAAGGAATTGCCCATAGTTTGTAGTAAAAGTATTAGTTATGTTTTTACTCACCCAACTTGAACAATAGCGGCTCCGTAAAGGTCTGGTCGCTGGTTGATGCAGGCGGCCACTAACAGCCCACCGTTGGAACCGCCTTGGGCTGTCGTCAGGGCTGGGCGAGTGTAACCATTTGCTTGTAAATACTCAGCCGCTGCTTGGAAATCATCGAACACGTTCTGTTTGTTAAGCAGACGACCGGCATTATGCCAGCGCTCACCGTACTCTCTGTAATTTATTGTATAATTGCTAATCCGGCTCAAAGGACCAATTTTATTACTGAGTGAAAAATGTTTAAGTCTAAAAACAACATTGATCACTGCTCTGTGTAGCAAAGGAGCCAATAGACAGATTTTATCTATGTTGGCGTAGTCAATTAATATTTAATATGAGAACTCAACTAACCCGCCTCCTCGAATATTTGGTATCGCAAGTACACCATTGAAGTGCTGCATAAATACCAGTCGGGTCACGCTAAAACTGGGTTGTACATTGATATTGAAGCCTCCATAACCATAAACAAGAGCCGGATTGTTGCCATCAAGGGCTAGATCCTAAAAATAAATATGGTTATACAGAAATTCAATACACTATTTTTAACATATTATAGTTTAAAATACAACTGAATTCACTTAAGAATTTAACCAAAAACAATAAAGGTTTTAACTATTTACAGTGAAATGTACAAACGAAAAAGCATATATATTTTAAAATATATATAAGGTCATTCTTTTGATACCAGACTCTCAACTCAACTCCATTGGTTAGATTTGTTGTGATTAGTTCTACGTTACAATTAAACCAAATTTATATTCGTTACAGGGTTAAAGTGAAATATACACAGACCAACAAAATACTAACCTTTTTGTAATTATTATAAGGATTTATATTTACCTTTTTATGAACAATAAACATAGGAACTTTTGTGCCATCTTTGCTTGAGTAAAACACTTGTTTAGCCTCATAGTGGGACGGATCAAATCCTTTGACGCTTACTTCTCTAAATATCTGAAAATAATTGTTTTATATTATATTTCAAGAAGAATCTGATATAGAGGCAGAGTAGTCTAACTGAAATTTTATAACTTGCGGTATTTATATTTTCATAGTCTTAAAATTTTAATCTACAAGAGCATAGTGACCGATTATTGTCATATTTTTTACACAAATAAAACTCCTTTTCGCCTAAGTTAATTGCACATTTTTATTTACCCCCTTATTGAAAATCATGGTTTTTGGTAATAGGCCACTCTGACTCTAGCAGTCCCATATATTCTATAGTTTTTATACTATAACTAGATGCTTACAGTTGGCTTATATGGTTGCTTCTTGAAGTCAACGTGGTAGATGATGCCAGGGGTCAGGAATGACATGAAGTGGTAAAATATCTCAGTCTGTTCCTTCTTCCCGGAGAAGCCTACAACCGAACCTACGTCCAGGTTGAATTCCTGGATTAGCTGTCCATCGGCTACACCGTGCAATTGTAGGACACTCTGAAACCGTCAATATGTTTTAGACTTTGTCTAATATAGGATGACAAGTTTAACAATAGATATACTGTAATTGTGATTAAATCGGTTGAGTTCCTAAGATAAAATACTGTCAGTAATTTATGCGTGTAGTACATATTTATATAAAGAAAAAAAATCTCTAATATTTCTTTCTAGAGAAAATATATTTGCTGTGTGTCTTAAGTACTTGTCAAAGTTAAAGTGTATCATAAATTTAATTTTATAAACTGTGCGGTTTGACACAATACCTTGACATCTCTGACGTAGTGAATGACAAGTTTGTCGTTGTCCACCGCTGACGCCCAGTCCAATACATCAGTGGGATGCTCCTGAAATATTTTATTTAATTGTCAAATATAGATAGATATATTATTGTAACAATACTAGCTGCGTCAGCGATTTTGTCCGCATAGAATAGTTACTTTGAGCATTCAGTGTTTTTAAAGATGAAGAGGAGGTTTGCTCTTCATCTCTATACATTTAAACTGTTACCACGACGTCAGTGCGTCCCGTCGTTCTTGCAAGCTAATCTTAAAAGATAGACATATGTGCGTGCTTATGCGGATTTTTTTTAGATTATCATTTCCCCTTATTTTCTCTTCTATATGTCCTCAATGAATGCTCCAGCCAACCTAAAAATATTTTTTCAATTCCAACCAGTAATTCCTGAGATTAGCGCGTTTAAACAAACAAAGTCTTCAGATTTACTAGACTAGTATAGATATAGAATAATAATCCGGTTTAAAATAATGGTTATTTTAAATAATTGTAGAAAATTTCACTCACCGGTATAAGGGTCTGCCACTTCTCTTCTGCGGGATCGTTCATATCTATCTTGATGAGCCTGTAATTCGGCGCGTTCTTGTTCGTACGGAATATGCACACGGATCCTTCATTTGTTATATACTGAAAAATTATATTTTAACTGATTTATTTTATGTTTTTTCCTTGCACAAAACATACAGATAAATCTTATATGCTAGAATGGAGTGCAATGGGCGGCCTTATCGCGAACCAGCGATCTATTCCAGGCAACCTTATATTTAGGAGGAAAAATAGGGAAAATTAGATGTGCTAGATAGACGAAACAAATTAATACAAACAAGAAATAATAGCATACAGATCTACAATAAGATTACGTCTACTGACTTAAACAAAAGCAATAAATAAGTTTAAAAAATACTTTATTATCTATTATTAAAATGAAATTATTTTCTTACAAAGGAGAACACCCAAGCATGGGGTTAACTACGGCGGTGCGGTGAAATACCGCAGCCACATAACGTCTAAACAAAATGACTTGTTTTGGCTATGGATCTTCGGAAATTCACAGATTGAAAGGCGATTAAACTTATCGGCTTTTTCATCTTGAGTTGGTTCGTGATTGGTGACCCGGATTTTAGGCGACGTCCACCGTTTCAGAATAATTATAAAAATAAAAAAAATGTTGGACCCGGTGGGGATCGAACCCACGACCCATTAAATGGTAACATATAAAACACTTACTTAACCTATGTCGAATGTAAAAATTTCGAAATTCACTTTTCCCAAGAGGTATTGCGGGCGTTACAACAACGCAATAATTTACGAGATACTATACTCGTAGTTACAGATAGGCACGCACGTACGTACAATAAAACGTGCGCATGCGCATACTGCAACATTTGAAATATCTAAACACGTCTAACCTCATAGTCAGCCTCGAAATTATGCACGATCTGCGTAAGGGGAAGTTTGCCGTCGATTTCAGGATGCTTATGAAGATCCGCGAAGAACAACAAGTTGTCGCGGCAATCGCGAACCGGACTGACGAGCAGGTACCTGCCACAGTCGCTAACCTCCGCACCGCTGTTGAAAATGATTAATGAATGATTAGTTTTTTGTTGTAACAATTCTATTAAGTTTAAATGAGAGAAGTGGCAGTCTTTTTTGTCAATAATTGGACTCTTGTTGACAAGTTGAAATCTTTGTGTATGGATCTATACTAGGTAGAAGTTGAAATGCTAGCTATAAAATACCTAATATAAGTTTAACTAATACTTTGCATTTTAAAGTGTTTTATTTAAATGTGCACTAATCGCGTAAACTACAGACAGATGTAAATTACTTGTTACTACCATACACTTCATTTTCTACAAAACAAATAAATTTTACCTACGCACGTTTATCTTCGCTCATATTCCGCGTATTAGCGTCACTGTCAACGAAAAATTGCATGTACTTTTAAGAAAAACTTATGCATTGTCTGTTGTCTACGTTAGTAGTACACATTCAAGTAATGTTATGCCTTGCAGTGGGCGTAAATTAAATTAAAAATAAGGTAACTAATATATTTCTGTTTGTAAACCGTGAAAGTAATTTATTTAATTGAGGAAAACTTGTCTAATACCAATATATCACTTATAGATTATTACACAGAAATTCCGTTACAAGCATAAGTATAACGTGCTATAAAGGAAAATGAAAACAGGGAAAGATTTTTCTAGCATCGTGAGTTTTGCCTATCGCATTGATGGGTATTTAAATATCAGATACTAATTTAAAAAATGTTCTATCTGTTGCCGAAAAAATTTTTTTTAAACAAGTATATTTAGTGCCTTTTGCTAGTTTATAAAAAATAATGGAGGATAAAAAGATTGGTAGGTACAATTGTTTATCTTGCCAATATTATATATTATTATCGATTAAAATGAAGCCATTTTCCCCGTGGACCATGGTGCAAACACATTTCTGTGTCCGTTTTACTGAACGGCTCTTACAGGCAAGTAGATCAGCATTCTGTGCCCTACCAGACCAAACACAAATTTTATTCCCAGGATTCAAACGTTTAGGCGCTAGAATCTAATATTAAATGTAGCCGGAATTAGGCCCATTTGTTATAAATTGAAAGCTACTTACATCCGCCAAAGTGGCTCTTCGGGAAATTCGACGACTATGACGTCACTCTCTTGTGGCGTGTTGAGTCTGTGGTAGCACAGCTTCTGATCGCGATTTACCTCCGTCTCAGACCCGTCCGTCTTGCCTGTCTGCTCTGGGTAACGCTATACATACGTATTACGTTAAATAAATGCTCATAATGTATTACATATAACATAATCAAAATCTTATTAAACAGTTAAAAACAAGAAAATTAAACTTTCCCGTCGTTTATTATTTCCTAAAAATAATAATTATTTGATTATTTTAATATTTTCCAAATAATGGCATTACGCATAAGTATATAAAGTAAATATCTATTTAAATTGAAAAAAAAAAAAAGAATATATATATATTTAGCAGACATTGAGCTTCAATACCTATGTGTTAAGATTGAAATCACCTTGCGCGAGAGGTACAAGTAACAATAAGATTGAAATCACATTCGACGGCGTTAGGACGCGGTACCAAAGTAACAATATGTGTCATATTTCTTAAATCTTAATCGATTTTTATTCAAAGTTAGCAATGTTTAATGCACCACTTACTGAGTAAAACAGTCCCTTGTGATCTTTGGTCCATGACATCGAAGCGAATTTGACCTTCTTTAAAACCTCCGGGTAGTCTTCACCTAGAATGAATTATAGAAAATGTGTATTTTTATAATTTTATTGAAAGAACATTCACATATCAAACCTCATTTAAGTTTCTTATAGGTACATATACAGTGATATATTTGACAGGCGCGTAAGAAATAAAACACAAAAAAAACTCAATGTATGATTCCCATCACTAATTAGATAACATCAACATATCCGCGGGAGGAAATCCTTCGATTGTATGTAAATAAATAACACGATAGTAAACTTAAAAGATATTTATAATGTATCATAATGTCAGGCCTTGTCTATAAATATCTAATTAATCACTGTGCTCGACCACTCGGATGTAAATAATTCAGATTATTATTCGATGATATTACTGCATAGTACATTATTTATACTGTATTATATTAAAATATTACGCGATTAGAATGTATTATAACACAAGAGGGTAGGCAAGCATTTAATGGAAGGAAATACCTCAGCTATATAACATACTAGCTGTGCCAGCGACGTCGTCCGCGTATAATAGTTATTTTGGGTATCAACATTTATTTTTGAAATCGCCTTTGTCTTTATAAATTATAGCTGTTATCCACGACGTCGTTCTTGCAAGTTAATGTTAAAAGGCATACAGTGTCGTGGAATTTTTCCAGATCATTTGAAGAGAAAACATTTCTGCACACCATAGAGAATCTAGGCCGCTAGAGGCAGAGTGGCCTAACTGCGATTTTCTTATGTCTTGAGTTATTTATATTATTATAGTCTAAAAATGTTAATCTACAAGAGCACTGTAATCGAATATTGTTAACATAATTTTACACAATAGTACAAACTCATTTACGCCTAAGTTAATTGCGCATTTTTATTTTCCTACTTCTAACAAATACCAACCTGTCGCCACATCCTTAATATGTATCGTGATCCAATCTGAACCGCTGGCGGACAATCCGTACGCAAAAGTGTTGCCATCCTCCGTGAAACGACTGCCCGAAAGAGCCACCGTTCCGTCTTCAGACAACTTGTTAGGATCTAGGAACACTCGCGGTTCACCCTCCAGGCTGTCTTGTACGTATAGAACACTGAAAGAAATTCGGGATTCAAATATCATAAACCAATAAAAAAACATGATATAGATAAATTCTTAAGTCTGTAGTTTACGCGAGTCATTTTTGAATAAAACACTTAACGGTTTAAAACGTATAGTATAATAGATAACTTATTTTTAGTTCAAGAACGGCTCGACATTTCGGTTGCTTTGCAACAGTCGTGGTCACGGAGGGACTAAACTCTCTCTACGCTAGTGCCTTACGTCATAGTACTTCAATAAACTGACAAAGTTTTCAGTTTCTCCAAAGTCCAAATAATATAAAAAGTGTTTTCTTTAAAAATAATAAACTAATTATTTTGTGCCTAAACATTTAATAGCACTCTTGCAATAAGGGATTAAAGGAGTTCCTGTCAATATATTGTCTTCTCTTTAATTATTAGTCGGTGTCTATCCGCTAATAAATACAGATTTTCACTGGACACACGAACAGACCCAAGTTTTCATTTTGTAAAATATATTAGGTGCATAAAAACAGAAGAACCCCGGCTCAGATTAAACGATTCTGAACAAATGGATTTTTATTTTTTGCCTTTTATTCCCTCTTCGGCCCTTTGTCTATGAGGTTTAATGTCACGAAAAATTAAGAAAAAGATCTCTTAACTCACTTCTGATTCTGAAGGCCTGTATTCTTGAAGAAGAAGTATCTGTCCCCTCTTCTAAACGGGCAAGAGTATTTAGGATAATTCCATAGCTCAGTCAGCCGCTCGTTAATTTCCTTTTTTGACTGGGCACGCATCGAGGTATGGACGGGTTATTTTGTTTTCGGCCTCAATGAAGGCTTTCGTCTCCTCGGAGTCAGGATCTTCAAGCCATCGATAAGGATCGACTATCTGAAAATTATAACTCTTATTTTTTATTAACTGGCATGCAGCCTTATGTAGCATGTGGAAGACCACAGCCATATAACACTTTAAGAAGATGTGCTGTCAATCTATTTCGGTTTTGGATATTCGGAAATAGAAAGAATAAAACCAAAACGCGATTAAACTTCACGATTTTATCATTATTGGACAGTGGTTCTTTACTCGGATGGAATTTTCTTTATTCCTACTAAGCATTAAATATCTAGATTTCTAGACGAAGTCCAGCGTGTTCAAGGAATATTGGGTATCAACCAACGACCCCTCGATATTAGCCATACATTGACCATTAATTAGACCAACGAACCCGTCATATTTAAAAATCGTTTTTCAACTGGTTAAAAAAACAGTGGCACAAAAAACATCACGAATAACAAATGATTGAAAAAGGCTTTTAAATAGTTGAGATCTCTTTTGAGAAGCAAATACCTGTTTCGCACTATGATAGGTCAATGTACTGTTAGTTTTGTTTATAGATAACCTTTTTGCATCTACTTAAAAAGCCTATAGTTAAATACTGTCTGTAGTTTACGCGAGTAGTACACATTTAAATAAAACACTTTAACGGTTAAAAACGCGATATATTTTAGTTGAACGTGGTCAAGAGGAGACTATCTCTCCGTGACCACGTTTAACCGTTAAAACGTCAGGTGTAGTTAAAAATAATTTTCATTTCAAAATAATTTTATTTACAAGTTAAGCATTAAGACAATATGGAAGCGGTAACTTGAGTGATATATTTATTATTATAGAACTTAAAAAACCATGCCACTGTTACAAAAACTTTCGCGTTCTTGACCACGTTAAAGAATAATTCTTCGCGTGGCCTTCCCTTACCTTGCAGTTATTTAGAACGTGGTTGGAATAGAAATCTTTTAAAGCAATTTATCTTATATCTAATGCGTTACTGACAAGCTATAATGTAAGATTGACGAGCTCGTTCACGAAATAGTGGCAATGTATGAGCTTTTAAGTAAAACACTTTATCGGTTTAAAACGCGATATATTAGTTAAACTTATTTGATTTTTCAACTTCGGCCCGACGTTTCGGATGCTTTGCAGTAGCCGTGGTCACGGAAATTTCGCGTTTTAAACCGTTAGTGTTTTATTTAAATGTGTACTACTCGCGTAAACTATAGACAGTATCTAATGTATGGGCTAATAATGCATTAGAGTTAAGCACGAAAGCTCCTCCAATACTAGTTTTGGTCTGTGCACAGAATTCTAACCAAATTTTTGGTAACAACGTATGGCTGGCTAGATGCCCACAGGGTCCGACTTTTTAAATTCATTTATATTTTTCTAAAACATGTTGGACATCGTCTGGATATCTGGATATGAAATGGGTGGTGAGTATAACGAATATATTATGTTAATATATTTTTTATCCCACTTATTACAGTACGGTCTTACGTGAAGAGCTTCCAATAGAAATTATCTCCCATGAGTCCGCCTTCGTGGCTAAACAAACGTGTTCATAATCCATGTTCGCTCGAATTTCGAAAAACAAACTATAGAGCCGTGTCTTTTATGTAAAACGATCACAGAAGTGCGCTCGTCCTAAGCCTAGGTGGAAACATGATTTCACATTTGTAAAGTCAATTATTCCCCAAAAATCACATTACTTATGTTTCGATTTGTAGGTAGATGTATATATATTGTTTGTTCAATTCGACATCATTAATGTTGTTTACAACAATGATCTACAGGAATTTTAATTACACTTATTTTCGAATATTATCTTTATTTATTTAAATTTAATCACTGTGACGATCTGTTCTAATTTTACATAAACAATATTCTTATTTATTACAGATTACCAAACGAAACTCGACCTCTGACAAATATTGATACAGCCGACCCGACATAGCTCTTCCAGTGCTCCAAATACTAATTATAAAGTCTATTTCTAATTATATTCAAATAAAAATAAAAAATAAATTGTTCGATATATTTTAGTTAACGTGTGGGTAGATTTACGTGGTTTGTCCATGTGCTTATTTCCACCAAGTATTAAGTGATGGAAACTTAATACGCCAAAATCCTACCTTAATTTTCAAAATATATAAATTCAAACGTATACATAATTCACTTCTGTCGGACAATTTATGTCTAGGTCATAACAGGTTATTTTCCGATAAATATAGCATGGAAAAACAATATTTCGTTACCGTGTTCTTTTAAGCCTCATGGAAAAAATATAGTATTATTATTAAAGGTTATCGAACATCCAAAACCAAAACCAAAAGCGACAGTACATCTTCTTTAGATGTTGGCTGGGGTATTCCACCTTCCTTCAAGAAAATAGCCGTGCTTGTCTGTCATCTTCTATCATAAAAAGGTTATCTATGTTGATTAGGTTGGTTAGGTATGTTACCTTTGTACCGTGGTAGTCGTCGACCACTGTCTCATCCCTCCTCACCTCCGGGTAGACGAAGCTCATGTTCCACGATCTTGACGATGCGCGCGCGCACTGAAACGCACAAATATATAGAAAGAGAACACATTTCAACGCCCGCATCGCACTCCGTCGAGAATGTTGATTGGCCAAGGACTGACCAACGCCTAGCGCGAACTCTCTTTATATTATTAATAAAACGTTATACGACCCGTTATAGCGCGTTTCTTGTCGTGCTTTGGTAAAATCGTTCAAATGTGTCATGTTATGACAGAATAGATTGCTTATTAAATGTGGCCAGGTCAATAAATTGTGTATTAACTTTATTTAAATAAATTATTTGGATTCATTTTTTAGTGTCTAAAAGCTGGACATACAATATTTATTCTCTTAAAGAGGATTAAAAATCAAAGTCGACCTGATGAAAAACATTGTTGTGAGGAACAAAGTGTTTTCCTAGGCACAAGGGTAACGACTTCCAACCCTAAGGGTGGGTCTAAAAATTTCCAAATATCAAAATAACCAATGTAAATACCTTTGATTTTCCAAACCTGAAGTCTAATTGTTGGGAACTGCTAGGAGTATTAATCTCAAGACCACCAAGGAAGTAATGCATAAATTGTTGTTGTATTGCATACATACATATGAAAAAGGCATACAAGGTTATAAATATATTTAAAATTTTAGACGACACAGCAATCTACTAGGCAGCACACAGTAGACTTTCATAGTTGATAAGGTATTGTGTCATGCCTATGCTATATAAATCAGCCTCTTAAAAATCTTATAAGAAGCCTTCGAGTCACTTCTATCTATAGCTGAATTATGTTCTAGTTAGATAAGCATGTAATCCTGGATTAACATACCCAAAACCTTGTTGGTTTTAAAAGTAATAACTACCTACATAAATTATTTTAAGAATGATATATATAATTTCATTTTATACAGACATAGTTTAAGTATTTAGTAGTATTAATTACTTACTACTTACTGAGTGAGTGCAAAAATTATAAAATATTCCAATTTCCATTTAAATATTTAACAACATTTCTGGACTGAATACTAGTATTTTTTAACAGGCAAGTAATCTTGCCATGACAGATCAAATCAAATCAAAGAAAACAATTAAGCAGCTGAAGCTGACAATATTTTTCCAAATAGGGATACAATAAAAAACCAATAAGGGTTTTTTTACATAACTTCTAAGTTATGTAAAAAACAAAAAAGTAAAAAATAATATTTCTGTATCTATACAGAAATATTATTTTTTACTTTTGAAGAATCTAAGATTTAAAAAGAATTCTCAATATCACACCTTTGACAACATATATAACATTTTTATTTTGTTTAAAATAAAGGTATAAACCTTAACTACTAAATTGCAAGCCAATAAGATAAATAATGTATATGTAAAACTGATAAAGTGATATTGTTGCGATGTATTTACTTTATAGTTCTTAAAGATATAGTATCGCACATCTCAATTGCACCTTATAAGAATGATAAGTTTCTCTGACAAACAAACTTTTGGGTAATTTAGTAGTCATTGTATTGGCTGTTATTCTGAAATCGCAACAACTATATTTCCCGCCAATCTCATTCGAGATCATGATGCATTATTGTCTACGTACGCAACATGTAGTTATTAATTTATATTAACTTATTAGCATGACAGCTGTACATAGCGCCCTTTTTTAGGCCAAATTCACATCTATTTTTCTATGATACTAGGTTACTCTAATTAAATATAACCTTACCAATATTTTTCCCGATAGCGTTGCACTTGAATTATTTACGCTAACAAACAATGGACTTTGTTTTATCGTAAACACTGTGAGATTTGCAGAAAATCGACGATGATTGGCAAAAAACCGCAGCACCGACATACAGTTTGACAGTTTTGACATTACTGATTTGCGAAACGTAGATTGGCGAGGAAGTGCAGACTATACCACGGGTAACAACAAACTAACTTGAACTGTAGATAAAGCAGGATTGGAGAGATAAAGAAATTCAACAAGTCTATCTTGAGTATTTTAGCTTTTAGATTAAGCTATTCTTTTGTCAATGTTAGATCTTGAATTGATACCTTATGTTGCAATAGATACATACTTCTGTGTCCGTTTCACTGGTCGGTTGTATTTTCCAAACAATGCTTTTTCGGTCAGGATTTCTTGTGGTTAACACGTTTAGCCAATGCCGACTTACAGCAGTTGTCATATTAAATACCTACTTATAAAATTACTTTCTTCGGTTGTTTTTTTTTAACCACGTTTATAAATTTCTAGTATTTTTCCCCGGTCACACCATAATACTAGAAATATACTATTTAAATAAAACACTTTAACGGTTTAAAACGCGATATATTAGTTAAACTTATTTGAAAATGATTTTTTTCGGATGCTTTGCAGCAGCCGTGACCCCCCGGCTATATATCGCGTTTTAAACCGTTAAAGTGTTTTATTTAAATGTGTACTACTCGCGTAAACTATAGACACAAATATACTAGTACAATTTGCAAACATTAGCTTTATCCAATCAATGATACTTGACTTTAAGTGATGAGACAATTTAATAGGCTACGTAAACAAATGGCGGTATTCCATAATATTATTTTTAACCGACTTCAAAAAAGAATTGATTCTCAATTCGATTCGTTTATATACTATTATTTATATTTTCTACCGGCCAACTTACTTAGTCGTTTTTATTTAAATAAAACATTAGTGTATTAAAAATTTATTTTATTAACGATGGTCAGAACGGTCTACACGAGCAACGTAACCCGTCGTCCGTCGTAAGGCACTAGTCAAATAACGGACACCTCCAAGTAATATTAAAAAAAAAAACTAAATTGATATGACCCTGAAATAAAAAAGCTGGGATAATATTACAGCTTACCATTTAGCGAATGGTCTAATATTAACTCATACAAATATTCGATAAGAATTAATAAAAAAAAATGATATGACAAACTACCCTCTAATCAATAATTTAATTAACACTAATCACTGCCGTAGTTCAATTTGGTTCTTTTGGCTATTGGTACTAATGATTGCTAATAAGCACATACGAAAATACTATTATCTTAATACTGAAGACCTAATTGTAATCATAAGAATTTATCACTACGGTGTTCACTTAGAAACAAATTACTTAACATAAAATTTAAATTACCAAGGAATTTACTAAGTTGCATAGAGATAGGTGTCAAGATAAAAATTTGAAAATTCTATTGCAGTGGTGTATGGTGACGGACTAAACTTCCTATCATGTTTCCGCAGAGCTGAATCTCAAAATGGATATTGCAGAATGTTTTATATTTAAATATTAGCTTTAAAAATGTCTAACATGTGTATAGCAATGACAATATATTACATAATATAAATCACATCAATTCCAAGATTATCAGACTGAGAAAAACAACATATTTTAGTGTTATAGTTATGTTAGAAGTCCCTATAGTCAAATTTAATAAAAGGCTCTTGTCAGACTATGGTATAATATGGCATATTTATAGCACAGCAGTTTTGCTATATTATACTGTACTCTGTAGAAAACAAATATATGAGCTACACGCCTAATTTATGATACAGATATGATTAAAACTTATTTGAGTGCTGTTACTTAACATATGGAGATCATTTTTGACTACAATAAAGTTACTACCAGTTACTTAAGTTTTTTCATTAAATCAAAAATATACTACGCGTTTCCCGTTTTCCAGAAACGAAATGGCCAAATTAATCTAGAGTTTTATACAGAGTTTCTCCCACTCTTTTTTATACACCTCTTTCTCTTGCTATTGAGGCTGAGGAGAAACCTATGAAAAGCTGTCTGGCTCGCACTCGTCCCAGCTGTCGCAGTCATAATGTTCACAATCGTAGTCGATGTCGCAAGCAGCGTGTCCAGTGGCATCCGAGCTAATGTCGGTTAAAGCAGCGTCTGATACTGGCTTCGATGATATATCGAGAATCTGCAAACCAAATAATGTATATGGGCAATAAAACACAGATTGAGACAAAAAACGGCCAAGTGCGAGTCGCGAGAATATATAACTGGCAAAAAAATGGCAACTTGTACTGTTATTTTTCCATTCGTAGTTTATTATGATAAAGGAGGATAGACAAACATGGGATTTACTGCTAGTGGGTGAAATACCCTAGCCAAAGAACTTTTAGAGGATTAGGAACATACTGGCTGCAACCCCTTAATGTCCCACTGCTGGGAAAGGGCTCATATCTCATGGGAAAGAAGGTTAAGGTCTATGACACACCACCCTACTCCAGTGAGGGGTGGTAGGCTTCAATAGCGGTTTGATGACTGTTGACATTTACCTAACCCTCGTAATTTGTTATCTATTGTGTAACCCCTAGATTAGTAAGGCAAGCGTAACATACAATAAGGGAATCATAAGATGTTGTCTATTAATATACTCACGTCAGCAGAAGAGCGTAAGCTGTAATTGTCGGAATGTGGATCGCGTTTGCGTTCGTCTTTCGACACGTTCTTACCCTCCGAACGCGCTGCAAATTCAGATGGATTCGAACGTTCTAGAAGGAAAAAATAAAGTAATAAAACTTAAGAAAACACAGTAAAACAGTTATAGACAGACAATATGAAAAGTTATAAAGAGACAGAGTGAAGACTAAATTGTGCCAAAAAGAAAACATTAAAAAGTCAATATATAATATATATACATGTTTCTTAGATAATATATAAGGTGGGGTAATTCGCCTACGATCAAGTGAACCAAATGCCTGCCTGTCCCCTTCTGCCATAAAGACAAAATAAAGATTTGAACAATAAATCATATTAAGCATGTTTTTGGGAATTACGCCCCTTACCCTACAATATACGATTGTTATAATATATTTGTATACACGTAAGACGCGCAGATATATTTATCAGTGGGAATGCAATGAATATTACTTTGAACTAATAAAAAACAACGACAGCGCCATCTATACCTTTAACAAGGGGGTCAGCAAGCGATACAGGGGAACCGCTGCGCGGGGATACGCTACCACTGAAGTACATCTCCGGGTTAGCTTCGTGACGATCTGTAAGGGAACGTTCAAAACTAGCAACTACTACGAGCTTTTAAGAACCGAACTATAAATATTTTATCTGTAACATTTTCTTGGACCAACTACAGAGATTCAACTATTTTTATTATACCTTGTGTAATTTAGAATGATAAGTTTGACATTTCATGACGATTGCTTGTGTTTCTTGGAGTGCACTAGAAATACTACTATTCTTTATTACAGGGTTATAGATAAGAGAGAAACGATGGCAGTTTAAAATTAATTTACACACATGTAAAAAAACAGAAGAAGAATTTTTATATTTGATTGAAATACTAGAAAGTTGTATTGTTTGCTTATTTAAATATTGTATATACCTATTATCTAAATCAATATTATAAATATTTATATACAGCCTCTCCCGAAAATTATTAAACTTATCATTCTATTTTAGACAAAGTATAGGGTAATTTACAAAGATTATAAATACAAAAATCTACGTATTATACGCGTATACGCATGCTTGACACCAAAACTATGAAAGTAAGCCCAATTGTAAATACTGTTTAAACTAGATTTTTATTATCCCTATCTCACTCATGCAAATAGGAGTTGAGTGAAATAGCATGCATTTTGAATCTATTAGCTTACTGTCAAAGTCATAATACAATAATACAGTTTATCAAATTGCAAGGAATATTACTGGGAGGGAGATAATGTTATTGAGACTTAAAAGTTACCACAATCAACGATATCCTGGAAAACATATTGGGCCATGTTAACTGGCTGCTTGATCCAAGAGTGAGCCATCAGCTGAGGAACTGTGCAGCGCTGCATCGGTTCTTTGCACAGCATCCAACGAAGTAAGTGCTCTAGATCTGTAAAAAACCATTGGCGGTTAGTTATACAAACATCATATGCAAGTAAAATAATATACATTTATAATATGTATGTATGTATGCATGTAAATTAAGTATGTATTTTTCTTTTAAATGTTCTTTTATTGGTCGTAATTGTACATTAATCATTTAAATATTATAAGTTAAGGATTATTAAGGCCCACCATGCTGCTACAAAGCGAGTCGATGGACTTTAACGACCAAGACCAATAAATTAAATCGCAACATACACTGTCGACATATTAAGATTTTCGGTAATGAACAGATTGATATCATCGCGATTTAACTTTACGGTTTTCATTTGTGGACGGTATTTTGTGACCCGGATGAAATTTCGATATTTCTACCACCCATTTCATTACTCTCTGAAGACATCTACATGTGTTTGAAAAATTATTGAATGAATTAGAATATTGGAGGTGGGGCTCGAACCGTTGATTATTAGATATACATTATACTAATGAGCTCGTCAAAGTTTATAGAAAACTGCTTACCTTCAGAAACAAGTTGCGGAAAGGAGAGGGGGCCGTGTATCGTGTCCTCGATGTCAGAGAAGGGGTTAACGAAAAACGTTAACACGTACAGCGTTATTCCCATTGACCACATCTCCAACTCGGGACCTGCATACCTTCAAACCACAAACAAAATAAATGAGTAAAGTACGATTGTTATTATACACGAAGAGCATGGACATACGCACACTTACACAAACCTTGAAAACCTATTCACAGGCCTAACGTATGTATACACAAAATTTTATTTATCTTCATTCAACTGTTTCGGAGGACTACACGAATAGTTTGTTAGGACAATTTGTGTATTTCAAGATTAATTAACTCATCCGGGGTTCGAAGTTCGCTGAGACTACTAAACTAAAAACTTAGATAGAACTATATATATTTTTTAAATCTCAGTTTGCGGAAACTGTATATAACCAATTTTAAGCCACCGTGTCTGTGATAATCGAATTTTTCAAAGAAATATTTTATAATGAAGTGACAAGTGTATAAAAGATACATGTCACTTACATTATGGACCAGTTACTCACTTATTTCCCGCCAAAACTTCCGGACTGCAGTACTCTGTGGTTCCATAGAAAGTAGAGAACAGCATATCCTTACTCATGAAAGTCGCTGAACCGAAGTCTATTAGTTTCACGTGAAACTTATTGTCTATGATCACGTTCTCATCTTTAATGTCACGGTGTAGGATGTTCAAGGAATGAAGATACTCTACCGCTTGACCTATCTGAAAGAACCATAAAAAAGAAAAATAAGAACCATATTAAACATTTGGAATTTTCAACCATTTTATTTGTAATGGTTTTTATATTGTGTTTGTTAAATGCCTTGTATTATTTATTTCATCTGTAAATTAGAATTTAAAATGGGTTTAAGTCTATGCATATTTAAATATTCAAAGCCAAAATAGGTTGTTAAGGCATGTTACTCAGATGTATATGTTTGGAGCAATTCCCTTAGCATTATGTGAAACCTAAAATAATACACAAACATGCAATAAATATAGGTAGCCGTGCGTGAGCCCGACACACACTTGGCCGGTTTTTCATATTACCTGCCTAAATATGTAAGACACCAGCGGCTCGTCAAGTCTCGGTCTCCGTTCTATAAATTCAAAGAGGTCCATGCCAGCACCATGTTTCTCCATCACCATTTGGAAGTACTTTTCGTTTTCAAACATGTCAATAACACTCACCTAAAAAGAAGAGATTAATATTGAATAGATATTTCTCATAGACCACAGATTATAGAAAATGAAATTAAAAACAGATTTTACTTTGAAAATTTTAAGACACAGGCTTAAACCGACATCGTATGTGTCGTAATTTTTTTCAATCTAGAATCAAAAGAATATAAAAGGTTTAAAAGAAAAAATATATTTTTTTAATGGTACTAACTATATCATACATCAAGTGTCAATCTCAATACTTACGATATTTGGATGTTTTAGCGTCATCAATAAGCTCAGTTCTAGGGGCACCTTCCTTCCGTCCGGTCCGTCTACCCAAAACTGCGCGCCAACTTTTTCTTTTAATATAAACTTGGCCACAGCGAGAAGGCGATCCGATTTTCTGTATGCCATTTTAACGCAACCGTACGCGCCTTTACCTGTAGGAAATTAATAAATACTTATATTTAAACACTTTATCAAAAATATACCCTAATCTGTGAATGTTAAGGTTGAAATTACATTGCGCAAAAGTATCTTTCAATGCGTAGAAGGATAAGGAACAGACGAGACACGGTAGCTTAATTGGTTTAGAGGACCAGCATGGATCGCTGTGGATTGAAGCCCTGCTCGTGTCATTACTTCAATCTAAATATATTTTTAATTTCAATACTTTTGTAAGAGTTTGAAAAAAATAAAAAAGTTAGAAATTGAACGACAAAACCTATTATGACGTCATAATATCGTAAGTTTTGTATGTTACTTACCAATCTGCTTGAGTGTGACATAGTGCTTGCTGTATTCACCACTGATTTGTTCCTCTCCACATTGGCTCATCAGCGACATTGATTGAGGTCTGCTACTCACAGATTTATTGCCCTGTACATAAAGGTTACTTAAGAAAAATATCAAATCAAGAACAAATTTACCTTTCAATAGTGGGTCGGGGTAGCGAAGCATGTACTATTTTACAGAGAAATAAAAACTCAATCGCCAGCCCCTCTATCGTGTTATAGTCTCAAGAAACTAAGCTAGATATAGCTTTTTCTCTTGTACTTACAAGAACTAGGGAATTGTCAGCGGTAGAGTTTAGGCTGGAAGCGAGGGTGGCATGACGCGGTGCATCTTCGCGTCTCACGCCGAGCCAAACACACCGAACGCTACGACCACTCGCTAACTGCATACTAGACACTGTGTATACGACATCTGGAAAAAAATATCGAATATAAGTCAAACATTTATAACTAACTGATAATGCTTGACATAAATAGGAGTGTTTTAGAATTTGTCGTTTTTAAGCAGGTCATATAAAAAAAAATTAAGAAAGTAAATAAAAAAATTGAATGACACTTTTTACACGAATAACAATGTTGGTATTTGTTGCTTATTAAATGATACTTACTAAGCTCTGTGCCATCTTTATGTAACACTATGCCGCGATAAGTCCCGTCCTTATGTCGATAGTCGTACTCCGGTTTGCTGTTGCGGGAGTGCGTCGGAGTCGATGTGGTCACGTGACTGCGAAGCGCTTTCTTTGCTACACATGACGTCCCGGGAAGATCATCTACAAATAATGATGAGATATTAGATGATGTATGTATATATATAAATTCATAAGATATTTTTAGATACAGTGAACGAGGCAAGAGTATTTAAAATTTTTGGATTAAAAAAACAATTAGACACCGATATTCAACAACAATGAGTTTAAAATCTTAACGAATTATATTGCACATAATAGAATCATATAAATTTAAAATTTTATAAGATTCAGAAGTTCGATGATAACTTGTGGGACATGGTAGATCAATATAGGTCATAGCAGCACAGACTACTGTGGATGCCGTTTGTGGCCCACACAACGAATCGTAAATCTACAATATAAATAGATATTTTTTGTTTCCATCATCTATTTTCTTAATATAAATAGAAATTTAAGCAAAATGGCTTATCCGATATTCTGAAACCTAATTACAATACCTTCATACTTCTTCCGCGGCGCCGACTCAGTTTGCGTCTCCAGATCAATGTCATTGCTTAAGCTGTCAACACTTTCATTCCCATTATGGTGGGGCAGATCCTCAATTTCACACCCAGATGGCGGCATCTCATTGATCGGCGTCAAAAAGTCCGCGCTTGTCTCATTCGAGTCACAGAAATCCAACGACACACTACTTCGATCCTCCTTCCCCTTTTTACACTTATTCGAATCCAGAGACAGTCTCAACGATGGGTCATTCAATCTAGTCTTAGGGGAGCTCCCCGTCGGGGTCACTTCTTGGGAGTGTTGAGATGTGTAATAGATGGAGTCAGATTTCTCCGATGGTTTCCCTAACTGCTTTATGGGGTGACTCTGCTCTGAACGAAGTAGATTTTCTGATCGAGATTTTGATATCGAGCTTTGGCAATAATTGTCTTCGTCTATAGATATGCCCGACATGCCCGACGTTATATCAGGAAGGGCCGATGTATCGTTTCGTTGTTCAGTGCTGAGACTTGAGACCATGTCTTGAGTGGGTGTCGGTGTGTGCGTGATTAAACTGCTGGACTTGTCCAAGTAGAGGGCACTGGAGGACTTTTCTCTTGTAGTTGAGAGTAAAGACGGCTGCACGTTTAGTGATATGCAAGCAGACTTTTGACTTCCATTAAATGCTCCACAAGAATCCTCGTCCGTGTCTGAAACTAGAAATTTACGTTTGTGATATTTAGTTCTGTCTAGGTATGGTGGTGCTAGACAAAAAAAAAATAATTCACACAACCTAGCAATGGTCTAAGCTGATAAATAAATATGAATGAAATAATCATATTTAATTCATAATCTTAAATCTCCATTTAGGTATATTTTCTTAGAAATATTAAACGAAGCTCAGTTTTTTCTAAATACCTGAACCATCATTTTCGTTGTTCACAGGAGATAAGGTCATGTTTCTATTATTTTCCTGTACTTTAACCAGGTCACTCTCCCTGCAAAAATTTTGTATAACATCCTCAATGTGATGGCCTATAACTTCTGACTGCGGCTTGCCGAAGGTCAGTTGGGCGAAATGTTGATTGCATGCTGTTATTATACCAAATTCATCTACCACTAGTAGTCCACTTACATTATATGTAACCTGAAATAATTATAGCATGTTGTTAATCTTTGTTTTACCGGCCACCCGAATGGTGTAATCGATTATCCTTTGTAATTCATCGGCTCTTTAGCCTCTGGCTCTAGGAAAGATGATAATTACCTAACTCTACTATAGGACATCTTCAATAGTATAAAATTTATGTAGTTTTTTAACTCACCCTAACATTGACTTCATACAGTGGATGTTCTTTGACTTTTGTTGTTGAAACTGATAAACTTGGTTCAGGTTTTGAAATCCACAAACACAGAGGGAATGAATAGCCGTCCAGTGTCCTTCCTGAAAAAAGTGATTTTATGAATCTTTATGTCCGTCTGTTCTCTGATCTGATATATAGAAAGAAAAATATTCTACCAATTCAATACCTGTTGCTTTCTGTTTAGCTAAATTCTTCGGTATGCCTAGATCAAATGGTGGTAGTTGTATGGATGGAATCAAAGACGCTATTGGAATTCCTACGAGCTTTTCACAGGATTCTGCTTGAAATAGAAGACCAGCATCGGAACCTTCACAATTAGTTATGATACCAGTGTCGGCTTCTATTGTGAACTGAAAAAAATAAATAAGAAATAACATTTTGCTGAAATACAATATGCTGGTTTCGTCCAAGTCGATTTAAGATTGAAAAGATTTTACGCCACAATCTGGAATTTAACCGGCATCCACACGTCATTGCCATACTTTTTCAAGTTATTGATACATGCACCTCTCGCGCATTGCACTACTTAATTTGATCTAAATGTTTCATTCACACTTTTTTAAAAAGCTATGTTAAGCAAGTATGCTATGAAAAATATTATCGAAATATTAGACAATGACAAATTGAACTATTCTATTTCAATCTATTAAAATGCGTCTCCACCACTACACCACAAAGGGGAAATTTCAACCGATTCCAGTATAAAAATAACATGTTATGTGCATCCAATTAACTCACAATGACAGTTTTGCAGTTGACTGGCTCTGCAACTACCAGGCAAGGTCCATCATTATCCAGTTGTCGAATCCACAATGATACTTGGACAGCAGTGCCATCTTTAGACAACAATTCCAGAACCTAGTAAAATATTTATTATATATTATTATGAATATAATAATACTATATTATATAGGAATACCATGACACTGGGTTACAGATCAATTAGAATTATTAAACAAAGCAATCATTTTGCCGTCAATTTTACATAGAAATAGTATAACATGTTGCTTAACATTGCGATAAGCACAGAATAACTAGGTCGGAACTCCAGGAAAGCTATAAATTGTTTTGTTCATCTGGACAGAGAAGTCTGATCACCAACTTACATATAAATAAAATTAACCAGTGCAACGGATATATAACTTTGTTTGTCCCATGCCCAGTGACTTTTTTAGTAACTTGTAAAAATCACATTATTTGAGATCCCGCAAGTAGAGGCTACATATTCATGTTTTGAGTAAAAGTCATCCTGCATACTTTTCCTCCAAGTAATATTGCTGTACCATCTTCGGATGTGTCCCCATCTTCTGCTGCATGTAAACTAAATTTCTTTTGACTAGATCGATTGTGAAGTAAATCCGAGAAGCAAAGGTCGCATAATTCACCAGATGAATATCCCAGGAGGGAACATGCCTTGTTGTTAACAATGAGAATCTGTAGGAGTTAAAGATAATAGTTTACTTTTTTACAGAATGTAAAGTAAACTGACTACGATCTAAAAAAGCCACAAAATGTTTTGCATATAATTTTTTTCTGACCTGACACCATTAACCCTCAGGAGGATAACTTACCAGGTGATAATTGATCGAAAAATTAAAAAAAAATTAAGGGTAAACAACCATTATCACTTAGGGGTATGAAAAATGATAGTAGTAGATTCTCAGATCTACTTGAGTAAAAAACTAACATTGTGACACAAGAATTTTATATATGATATAGGCAAAAACAATACACAAAAATACTTACCTTTGTAGTATTTGGTTCAATAGTAAAGATTGCTTTGCTGCTTATATTCTGTTGCAGTCTGTCAGTTTGGGATTGCGCTGGAGAGCTAGAGACTTCTCCAGCTACCAAGGAAGTGTTGAATCGTAGACCATTAGGTCCATCAACTATAAATTAAAAAATACATACACAAAAATACATGATTATATTATATGAAAGAAATAATATTACAATTCTCAATTAGTTCAGTCACTAGTTGAATTATATTCTATCATTATATGCAATTGAGAATTGCCCTCCATATTTTTATTTTAATCAAGTAATTATTTTTTAGTTACCTCTAACTAAATCCACTGAATTTTTTATTTTAGTTGAAGTTTCCAGATCCATCTTGATGGGCCTGATGTGTCGTTTTAGATTAGGAAAACTCTGGTTACCCTCAAAGGAGTAATTGCTCCAGACATTTTGCAACTTGTGATTAGCTTTGACAGTCCTGTAATTGTTATTTAAACATGTTAGGAATAGATAATTACTTCTCAAAAGATATTATGCATTCATGTTAAAAATGTGCTAATTGCAAAACAATAATAAAGAAGTTATTATATATTATATATGCATTTTCAATACTTGAAAAGATAGTTAAACTTAAAAGAGCAGAAAGCCTTGGAAATACTTGGGATAATTTGCATCAAACAATTTTTTAAATAAAACACTTTAACGGTTTAACCCGTGACCACGGCTGCTGCAAAGCATCCGAAACGTCGGGCCGAAGTTAAAAATCATTTTCAAATAAGTTTAACTAATACATCGCGTTTTAAACCGTTAAAATGTTTTATTTAAATGTGTACTACTCGCGTAAACTATAGTATCAAACAATTTTACCATTTTATTTTCAGTAACTATGCATTTACCTGCATTTCTTGTCAATATTTGAAGAAGCTTTAGGTGTAGAGAATTTATGTTTTTCATTGGTGATTGGAGTGCCAAATTGCGGCTTCTAAAATACATAAAATGATTAAACAGACATACAATAAGAAGTTTAATTCACTTAAAGTAAGTTTTCTTACTGTCTTTGGAGTTAAATTTAGGTGCTCCGGCGAATAAACATCAACAAACCGCCCTAAGCGAGGTTTTATCGGTGTTACTGATGGCGTATTAGTAAGACCACTGTAAGAAAGAATAAAACTTATTTTTATGCACTGTTTAAGTAGCCTGGATCGATACTACCTATTTATAGTACAGTGTAAACGTAAACGAATTACTTTATGATTTATTTACAACCTTTCAAACTTGTTTTGAAGGAAAATCGATAAAATACAGCGCGCAAGTTCAAAATAAAGGCTCTACTGCATGTTGTACCTGTTAATATTAAAAAGCGGTGCAGATTCCATGATAATGAACCAAATGTATGATTCCTGTTGATGATGTGTATTTATATTTTTGTCATTCTTATTTATTGTTCAAATTCACAGGCTTTGTAAAAAAAATTCTTTACAACCGTCGAAATTCAAAGATATACAAACGTCACAAATAATACGAGAAATTCGGTCGGTAATTGTCAATTGTCATAATGGCGAATTAAATTATATTTATTTATATATAGAGTAAATTTCAAAACATACTTTACTTTTACATAATGTAGTTCACACTAAAATTTTCAAGATAAAAACATGACGCTGATTCATCTTATATAAATTTGCTAAACATTGTTTTGGCTTAACTGTGAAGGTTCATGCCTCCATTGAGAGATGGCGCAGTTCACAAAAAGTTAACAATAGGTAAAAAAAATAAACCATGACATTTATTCGTGTGTTATTTAGTATGGTAGTAATGATATCATTTTTTAAGTAAAAATATACACTAACCTAAAGAAAAAAGTTATCTTAGACGTTTACCACATTTACATTGTAACTCGAGAATCGAACCTAGTCTATTCGCATCAATGGTTTACTAAATTGAATCTATACAGAGACTGGGAGCGTGGCGTCTCCTGTAATCCGGCTTCTCGGAGGTCTGGTGCGGAGGATGGTTTGAGGTCGGGAGTCCTGGTGCTGAGATGTCCATGTTGACTGGACGTCCACACTAAGCCTGGTATTAATATGGACCCCCCGGAGGAGTCTGGGGGGTGCAGGTTAACTAAGGAGGGGCGAACCGGGCCAGGGGGGAAACCCAGCAGCCAAAAGTCCCCGTATCGGGCAGTAGTGGGATAGCGGCCGGGAGTGGGCGCTCAGTATCAGCCCGACCAATATAACCAGACCCGTTCCTTTTGCTGAAATATATTAAATAAATCATAGACTTTCTTCTAAGTGCAGTATAATAATTTTATTTATTTAATATGCTTAATGGGAAGTAAAAGTTTAAATATCGCCGGTGTCATCTTATGTTTAACAAATTTAATATTTCTATCAACAGGCTTGTTTGGATATCGGGACATGGGGTGACTTTTTAGTACAAAGCAATATTAAAAACAACAATATTTTATTTATTTTTTCACAATAAGATACATTTCGTATGACTTACTTTAATCTTGTCACCAAATACTTTTAGAAAAAAAGGAAACATAACATATTATATTAGTAATAACTATAGTTGTACCGTGTATTATTTTACCTAAATGTTGTAGACATATACAGAGATATTTTACTCAGAAATAAGTCTCATACTCGTAACTCGTAAGAATGCGATCGTTACAGTTTAATAGGCGGTATATATTGATTGGCGTTCCAATTGTAAGAATAAACTTACTGAACTTTCAAAACTCAAGGTCTAACAAACTAGTTTCCACAATGTAATGAAACGCCCAGCCCGGTACACATAATTATTGTATTATTACATTTGTAATAAAAATATTGTTTGCATGTTGTTGTAGGATTAATTCACTTATTTTCTTTGTTAGCAAAAATACAATGTACCTATCTGATATTTTATAAAAAATAACGCCTTTAAAAATAGATGTTTAAATGTTTAGGTACATTTTATAAATGATCGTATGTAATGTTCATATTTTTAACAACTTTTAGCATGTTTAAAACACTTTAACGGTTTAAAACTCAGTTTAAGTATTTAACGTATAGCATGGTTTCCGTTGATTAATAGTTAACTCAAAATAAATATGTTTCCATCTTTTAAGTTCATTCAGTCATGTAAATTATTTCGTATTATTGACGATTTGTTAATAAATTTGTAACTGAAAACATAAGTGTATTGCATACTATTAAATTGAAACTTGTGAAAGTATTGCAAAAATATCTATTCCTTTCACAAAGTTTGTAAGCCAATACAACTAAAGACTCCAAACGTAGCGAATTGTCTTTGCTCTGCAATATACCATCGCCGAAATATTTAGTACCTAAAGTTTATAAAATAACTCCACTACGTACTGAAGGAAGTCAACTATTTATATATTGAAAAAAATGACATTCCAATGTTTCGAGGTTAGGATTTAGGCATATTTAGTTTCTAACAAATATCAACGTATGTTTCCTGAGCTTATATTACCAATTGATTTGACATTGCTGTATTTCAAGCGTAAGAATGCAATACTAACCATATCCATACCAGTATTATATAACTGAACAGTTTGTTTGTTTGCGCTAATCTCAGGAACTACTCTATTAACTCTATGGTATTGATATTGATTCATTAAACATATATAGATCTATAGTCATCCTTTCAGACTTCGTCTCAGTACAGATGTGTGTAGATTAATAAATTAGATAATTATATAAAACAAGATATATATAATAGATTGTAAATATACAGATTTAAGTTATACATGTAAACAAAGATGTGAAAATGCTTTTTATTCATTTTTTTATTGTATATACATATATTTACATCTTTTTAAGAGAGTTAAACATTACCGATGTTTGGCACCTTTTTTCCGGCGCCACAACGACAAAGGTGCCGACCTTTAAAGTTATGTATTTACATCATCTTCAAAGTACGTCCCTATAAGCGGTTTCAAAACCGTTATGCCTGTTTGAATTTTGGAGCTAAAATCGTACCAAATAGTTTTGTCGAATATTTTTCGGCTTTTCGGTCAGAAGGCAAGGTTGCAAGTCTACTAATTAATTTTGCAAACAACGTTTTGCCGGATCAGCTAACGTATACAAAATATGACGGCATTGATAAAACAATACACAGGTATTTATTGCAACATACATAATCAGATAACGTATATAGTAACTGCTAATGTTTCGCACAAAAATGTATTAACGTAATTAAAAAGATAATCTCAGCGAGAGGTCAACAAATGTATCTTGGCCTCGCCCTCTATATTCACTTAACCCATTGTAAATAAATAATAATACATATGTTGCCAATTAAATACAAGGTATTTTTAAGAAGAGAATGACTAAGCTATTAGTGCTATCGAAAGATTAGAGATATACAGATATACATTGGTTTAAGTGAAGGCCATACTGGCCAGACAATTGTGTGGTTCACATCATGGTGGGTGGAATACCCCAGCCTATAGCATCTAAACAAGATGCACTGTCGCCCTATTTTGTCTTTGGATATTCGAAAAATAACTTGTTTTAACCTTTCATTGTTCAGTACAGGTCAGGCGCAGGAGAGGGCTTAAGAAAGTGTAGATGGGGTATAACGACCCAAGTCTTGTCTCGTGGACTTCATAATCTGGAATCGCGTGTCCCTACTACAACAACGAGGTAAATTAATACAACAGGATTGCTAAAAGTGATATAAGGCCGCTAGAGGCAGAGTATCCACTTCAATTTTATGACTTGACTTTTTTTACATTTTTATAGTCGACAAGAGCACAGTGACCGAAAATTATTAACATACAAATTCATTTTCGTCTAAGTTAATTGCGCATTTTTATTTTCCTTATTTAAAATCATGCTTTTCTTATTAGGCCACTCTGCCTCTAGCAGCCTCATATACAGTTCTCTTTTGTTGCTTCTCTGAACTCGGTTTTAATTGTTATAATTCAAACCTTGAATTAAATTGTTAGTTTCAATTGAAAAGTCATATCGCAATGCTCATTGCGAGACAATAATTCTAATTGGAAACTTTTCATTAATCTTAAGTTCGCTTTACACGAAACAAAGGCATAACCTTGATCGATTTAGTTTTGACAGTCATCAATATCGACTCGGCATGTACGGGATCGTTGCTGTACAGGGTTGACAACCGTACTAATATACAGTATTGTACTATATTTAGGGTCTGTGTACTATATTCTGTTAAAATAAGATATAGTACACATAAATAATATATTCGACCCCTTATAATTTACTACTTTTTAAAATTAATGAATATCTTTGCGTTCGTTTTTAAATGTTGATAAATAATATTTCATACTTTTTTTATTTTAAGAGTGGACTATATAAATTAACTAATTACATCCTTTTCAAGCTATATATGAATACTACATTACGACGGGAAAATATTGTCAACCCTGGTTGTACTTTTCATTTTGTCTTATATAGGATAACAAGTCTGATAAAATACAAATGAAACTTATAAAGGATTTTCTTGAATTGAGAAATATAATATAGGTGAGTGAAGTAATATGAATATATCTTTTTAATGCAAACAAATTGAATTATCGTTTGTTTTCCTTATTTCTAATATTTTATACATATTTATCGTAACACAACAACAATCGTTTTAAAATTGTTATATAGATTTTAGGAATCACTAACCGAATATTCAACATTTCAATCGATTAGATTCTTCTTCTCTTTTAGTGCCTTTCCATCCTACATTAGACAAAGTATAACTGCGGATATGATCGTGATTAGAGTGATATTGGCTAAATCGTTAGCGTGCCCCGGATTTGAATGAATTTCGGTCCAAGACCTCTGTCTTGTACGTTACCGTTTTTATCGCAAGATTGGAAGGCTAAATACTTTAAGCATTGCTAAATCTGCTTTTCATAGTCTAATAACTACTTTCGTTACGCAAACTGAACGCATTTTTAGCCTAATATTACGTTTTAACTGTGCCGCTGTCGTAGCTCAATGGTTAAGCTAGTTTTGCGCTAAGAACAAGAGGTTCCGGGTTCTAAATTATAGTTTCGGTCGGGCAGAGCACAGAAGCTGATCAGCGACTTAACCTGTCAATGATTTTACTTATATAGGTGCTTTTGATCAGTGAAGCCAACCCAGAAACATTCTTTGTCCCGCATACGAGAAAGAAGATCAATAGACACATTACATTTTATCTCTAGAGTTTGTGATGTCTATGTTCGTTGTGGTTTATGCCAAGACCAGTTATCGTGACTAGAAAAAATAAAGGCAAACTCAGCTTTTTCAGTTCTTATGAATGACTTAATCATTCTTATTACTAAACAAGGATTAACTCTCAAAGTTGGTTTAAATCCTGGTTCATTTGAAGTCCTTATTACAAAACGAAGTTTAACGTAAGTTAACGTTGGATTAACTGTAATACTAACTTAGATTCATTTAGACCATGGTTTATGAGTTAAACCAAGATTCCGCAGTTCTGGTTTAAACATGATTTATGTATTTTGTAATAAGGCCGAATGTGTTTAACTGAAAACGTGGACTTAATATAAATAATATTATCTTTAATTTTTTATTGCACTAATTAATTGTTAAAATCTATTATTGGTAAGCGAATTTATTGCCTGTGCCCGTATCTTGGCCAAATCGGATTTATCATTGAACCTTCGTGACTTATGTTGACACCGATGTATCAATTGGCGATGTGAGGTTGTCTATAACGTCATAAGATTTTTATTTAGCGAATTAGGAGATTTGTGACAATGTAACGTTCGCTGTTGGATGTTGAAATCAGCCTTCTATTCAATGGAGGGTTGTGAAATGATATTGTTGAATAACTTTATTAGCGTCTGTTACCTATTCTTATGTTTTTCGTGTAATTCAGTTTTCGTTGTATATATAATTCACGTAACCTTATCGCTCGGGTCATGTTTACAATGTCACGAACTATAAATTGTTTTTGCCTTCAATATTTATTAACCGCGATTTTATTGTTGTCAAATATGTTGAGTCTACTATCAGTAGTATTAAATACTGTCTATAGTTTACGCGAGTAGTACACATTTAAATAAAACACTTTAACGGTTTAAAACGCGATATATTAGTTAAACTTATTTGGAAATGATTTTTAACTTCGGCCCGACGTTTCGATGCTTTGCAGCAGCGGTTAAAGGTTTTTTTTTAATTCAGGGCGCCGATTATCTTTGCGAATGTCGGCTGGCCACACTATAGATAGAAACGATGGAAGGTGGTTTAAAAAGTATTGATCTGTTTGGGACCTGATGGCAAAAGGAGAGAAAGACCAATATAAAAATGGGCTGATGAAATAGTTGAAGCTGCTGGGAAGAAAAACTTACAATAATATTTTATTTATTTATTGCGTGTCCATAGAAAATAATAAATCGTTTTATTTTATTTTAAGATAACTGAAAGTTTGCCACTATGGCCAGAGTAACATTTGTTTGTCCGTTTTCCCTAACTATATGATTTACCGTTAAGCAGAACTCTGTCTGAAACTATTTTTTTACAGTTTATTCATAAGATCTATTTGTGTTAAAGTGATTCATGAGTGATAAATGAAGTATTGTGCTGATTAACAAAAGTAAAGTTCGAAAGAAGACAAGAAATCACAAGCAATAAATCAGATTTCTTTTTGTCGCATGCTTACACATTTTTATTACAATTGGTTCCGTATTTTTATCCTAATGTGAACGGCTACATGTAAGTACTTTTAGTTTTATCGTCGAAGAAAACTGCATTATTTATTTGGATTTCGCAATCAATAAAATTCATTCCGCGATTAAAATCGGACAATGGCTCGAGTGTTTTAATTAGTGAGGTATTTCTATTGAGTCAACTGCATTGTTATTATGTCATAAGTATGTTCCTATTATGTGTAGTTTCCCATATCGGTGCTGGCTGTGAGATAATATTTCAGAATAGGATATGAATCGTACAGTAACAGTTTTTATGACTGCGGGAACCGACTGTAATATTATATTTGGCTTTTAAGAGATTCCCACCATAACTACCCACGTGGCATGGGATCTGAGTTTCTGAATTTTTATTACATACGTACTCCTCCTGCGTTATTAAAATTATTAAAATTCTAACGGTTTAAAGCGCGAAATCTACGAGTTTATTTTAACTACGACAGTATATTACGCGTTTTAATCCCTTAAACGTGTTGTATTTATAATTAATTAAATTGTTTTTCCAGGATTCGAATTGAGAATTCTTACAAATTTGGAACAAAGTTTGAAACGTAACTTATTAATTTGAATAATTATAATAATTTAATTTCATAAAAATTGTTTACATAGTGTTTACAATAGGCTAGAGAAAAGTATCCAAACAATTGAAAACAGCATCCGTTGCCGAACTAGGTGGGAACCTGTATTTCAGCTTTCGGCGCCACTCCCCGAAACATTTTAATTTTTAATACTAGCTAAACTAAAACTATTTACTATTAAACAATATCAGTTACCATAAAGTAATTAACATGTATCCTCATATGATAATATGTAACAGATTCTCTCTTTGTGTACAGTGAAAATGTACGTGTGAGAGGGTGTGTGTGAAAAATTGAAAAAATATCCTATGAAAATTATTATATAAATAGAAAATCAAATAAAAAATCATGAACCATTTAAATTCAAGATATATTAACAATTTCCATTGCACTTTATCATTATCTCCCTTATATCCTTACAAATAATCAGTTTGAATGAATTCAAACTGATTATTTGTAAGGATATAAGAATAATTTAAAGTGAATGAAATGTATATTTTATTAGCGTTAAGTGCGCCTGAGTATAATTCACGGTAGAAGTTCAATTTAGTTGCCTTCGGTGACCAGCAGGCGGCAGACCTTGACAATATATGTACGTTCAAAGTTATGCGACTAATTAAACTCTAATAATATCTACCAGGTTAAGTACGAAGGTATTTTTAATATTATAGATATAGTGAATTCTTGTCGAAGTATTATTTGGAAAATTGCGGAGCATTTAAATAATTTTTGCATAAGAAATGGATTTATTTTGGACGTATAAAATATTTTACTAAGACTACGGCTTCTCAGAAGAGATACAGTCTTACACACACAGTCCCTCTCTGTTTTATTTCGTTGGAGGTTAATTAAAAGAGGGAATTCTAATATTAAATAT